>PVJN01016464.1:0-21656 GCA_004026805.1 Lasiurus borealis
AATCTATTAATAATCACTGAAAGGGATTACCAGGGGTTTTTCTCTCCCTTCTGCCAGTTTCCTCTTTTTATGTATGTGTTTAGTACGATCAATTTCTATATCCCCATACACATTTGATACATCCTCCAGGAGAACCAGTGGAACTTGGTTTGGGGCATTAGGACCTATGGATGGGTAAAACACCAACAATTAAAAATGTAGCAAGGAAAAGAACACTTAATATCAGGTGAAAGTTTACTCAACTTTTATGTAAAAATATAGATCATTAAAAAATTGTTCAGTGTGACCCCAATAAGAAAAACAAACAAGTATATACATATAGAAAAAGACTGTACAGGAATATACCAATTGTTAACAGAGGTTCTCCCATCAGTAGCAGGTTACAAAAAAAAAGTTCCTTTTTTGTATTTGTTCTTATATTTTTACAAATTTTTTACCATAATCATGAATCATAAAATTACCAAAAAAAGCAAGCCTACAAAATTACACTTACATGATGGTTATAAATTCCAAACAAATCTAATAGTATATGAAAAGACTATAAGGCAATACACAAAAATGAGACTGTTATACTGGAAGAATCATGGGAAATTTCACACTCATATTTTTCTTATTTTTCAGGATTTATATGAATATATACATATATTTTTTTCTTTTACCATTCCAATTTTAGTCTAAGTGCTGCCGAAGCAAGCACTATACTAGTGTGTGTGTATAATTTATAAAGTCTTTGCCTATTGCAGTCTTTGTGAAATCTACTTCAATACTTTGCTACATCTGCTGCTTTTTCAAAATATAGGCATTCAATGGCTGCATTTAGTTTCATATTGTCACTATATTTTTTGATATAGAAACTTTAAATGAAGTTTCTAGTTACATAAACCAACAATAACTTAAAAAAGTGCTGGTATCACCCCATAGTTATCTGGATCTAAGAACAATGTTACGGTAGCATTTTTATCCTCACCATCCCCGCCGAGGCCAGTATTTTGGGACACTCTTAAAATTCTCAAACCAACCTTGGAAGAGAGATGGCTGTATGCTATTGACATACTGGAATGCATTCTTAAAGAAGACCAACATAGTGGAATAAACCACTTGGTTTTTATATTTTGCATGAGCTTCATTATCAAAGTTGTTCATGTATCTGCAGAGATCCTTCATTCTATGCAAAATATCACCATAGCTTCTGAAAGATGAAGAATGATAAAATTTGCTTAATTACCCTGGGCTTGTCAGCAAAAGGTCAAGAGAAATGTCCCAGTAGAGCCATTACATTTACCAAATGTAGCTTTAGGCATGTAAAACTAGTCTTTATTGTCCGCATATGGATGCAAAATCTCCTGAATTAGAGCTATGATTATTAGACCAATATTTTATGACACAAACATGCCAAGTAGCTTCTCTTTCCTCCGAACATCAAGGACTACTTCAAACTCAACATCATCTTAAGAGTTCCTATTTCTGTGGGAACTTTTCTAATAAAATGAAAAACTACCTTCTTTTGCATAAATACTGTGTGTTACAGAATTTACCCAAAAAGAGATGTACCAATATCCTACTTAATAAAGAGATAATATGCTAATTAAACCGAATAGCTGACAACCTTCTGGCCGCCCTTCCGGATAAAGCCGGGGCTGTGAAGGCTGAGTTCTTGCATGGATTTTGTGCATCAGGCCTCTAATATTAATATATTAGTTGCTTTGAAAAAAAAAAATGTTTTTGTTTCTTAGGATCCTGAGATTATGCTATCAAAGATTTGTTAGGTAATTCTAGAAACGAACAACTTTACCGTCTTCCTTTATCCATCTGCCATTCACATCTCATTCCAACAACATTCAAAATCTTAAACAACCTCTCCCAAGGGTCCACAATCTGGGATGATTTTTCAGTCAATCCTTCTATTATGTACTTCTGAGAGCTACGTTTGCTAGGTGACATTAAATCAGATGTTTCTTGTGCACCTGAGATGTAAGAAAAAAATAGCCTGCAATTAACATTACTACTTAACTGTTTATATGCTACTTGATAGAGAGGGGGGATGGGGGAAGAAAAGTCTCACTCCCTATTCAAAAAGCTAGAGCACAGAACCTCATGTGTGTGTCTTACGCAGGGGCCTACACTGGCCATTGGTATAGTAGGAAGTGACTTTTGAGCTGTGGTACATGTATAAAGCTCAGTGTATTAACAAGTTCAACAAGTTCACTGTTGCAAGTAAGGGGTAAAATTGGATCCAGAAAGGTCTCATCTCTTAACTGCAGTATTTCTTTTCTAGAAACCATCTTTTAAAAACATTATCAAATTGGTATGTATCCAGAAGGAATAATCAGAATGATGAGGGATTTCAGAACTTGCTAGTTTACTAAAGTCTGTCTAAACAAGATTATAATACATTTCCACTTACCTTGATGCTGATTCTCTATCTGAGTAGACCTGGTGACATAATTGATGTAAAATTCAGCTGCTTTGTTCAAGTACTTGTATAATAAATTGGCAGGCAATCGAACATCATGGTTGTTAATTATTAAAGGAAGGACATCACAAACTGTGGATTAGGAAAAATAAGAAAAAAATGGTTTAATTGTCTATCGTAGGGTTCTGACAAAAACAAAATTTATTTTCGAGTTCACTTAATGTAGTACCTAAAATGTACGGGTACAAACCCTTATGGCACATTTATTTGAAAATTGTAGTGCAGAGGCACACTAGTGGGTGAAATCAGCGAGAAAACGGGCAGATTCTATATTGTGGGTAAGGTGTATGTTTATTATTACACTGCATACTTAAATATACAGTCACATTCTTTAAGATATATCAAATATTACATTACAAAAACTTAGAAGTTGCTTAAAATGCTTTCTGGATTGAAAAAATAAACAAGGACTTAAATGCCAAAATATGGCATTTCTACCAATGACCTGATTCCTGAAATGAGATTTACCCTGCATATTCTATGTAGCATAAGGAATTAATACAAAATGCATTTTTTCTTACCAAACAATTTTCTAAAGCAGTTAACAGGAGATTCTTGTTCTTCAATGGTTTCGGCCTCTAGCAGTGCCTCTCCAAGGCCAACCTGTTTCAAAATACATTTAATCATTTAAATGTGTTTCAGTTTCACATGTCAGAATTACACGAAGAAATGGTATTTTTTGTTTTTAATTCTCACTTAAAGGATATTTCCCCCACCCCCAGCCCCAATGATTTGTAAAGAGTGGGAAGGCAGGGGAGAGCCAGAGAGAGAAACATCAATGTGAGAAACATCAGTTGGTTGCCTCTTGCATGTGCCCCGACCGTGGCCAGGGGCCGAGCCTGCAACTGAGATACACACCCTCGACAGGAATTGAACCTGAGATCCTTCAGTCCAAGACCTAACACTCTAACCACTAAGCCAAATAGGCTAGGGCAGTGGTTGGCAAACACATTAGTCAACAGAGTGGCAAACCAAATGGTTTGCCGACCACTGGGCTAGAGCAATAAGATATTTTTAAATTTACCACATAGTTTGTATATTCAAGATTCCGGAGAAACAAACATCTCATATTAAAGACTAGAAAACAAAAAGACACCAGCAACACAGATCGGAAGGGAATCCCTAATTTACCTGATCACAGATCACTTTGTCTGGTTATTGTCCTCTGAAATGGTAATATTAAAACGCTAGCAAAACATGTAAGTAACTCAAAGAATGCACTGGAGTTAGAATGATAATAGAGATGTAGAGGTTTTCTAAGAAATGTAGAAACTAACTTTACTATTTACCTCAAGATGTGTTATGTAGATGAAATATCACTTTCAAGAGTTGTCTGGAGGAGCCAGTCATACAGCCTGCACTAGGCTGGCCAGACTATAGGAGTTTTAAGCCACCTTTCCATTACTGATGCCCTAGCATAGTAGAAAGTTGGCTCATAAAATTCACCAAGATGTCAGCATTATCTTGCGACTACTTGGCATGCACAAGGTTGGGGTGGGACAATGTGAGAGATTACACAGTACTGAAAGTTTAAAGTCAGAGTAATGATCAGGGACTATACTGGGTTGAATAGTATCCCCCTCCAAAATTCATGTCCACCCAGAACCTCAGAATGTGACCTTACACAGATGTTACCTTACAAAAATGTGAGCTTTTTGTAGATACAATTAGGTAAGATGAGGCCTCACTGGATGAGGATGAGACCTAACTCAAGGACCTAATATAAGAAGGTCATGTAAAGACACAGACACACAAGGAAGCAGGCCATATGACAACGAAGGCAGAAACTGGAATGATGGAGCTGCAATCCGAGGAACGACAGCCTGCTGGTGACCCCCAAAAGCTAGGAAACAGCAGGAAGACTAATGATTTGAACCCTGACTCTCCCACTCACGGAAAGTTACTAACAGTTAAGATTCAGTTCCCTCATCTGTAAAGTGGATACTACCTACCTCAAGAGGTCTGTGGAGATTAGAAGGAAATTCCTAATATTTCCCAATGCCTGCCAATAGCACTCAATTATTACAGATGTAAGAAAAGGTAATGAATAGAAAGAAAACAAAGTTCATCGTGCAAAAGCACATGAAAAACATGTCAGTTAAGAATATAAACTATGGCTCTCATTACAATTCAAAGACATTTTTTAAAATATTGGGATAAGACTATTTTTGAAAAACTTTACTTAAGCTCAGTGACTGTTTCCTTACACTGATAAAACAAATTCTACTGGGAATGAATAGTTTGGTAATAGCGACATCCTTCTAGCTTTACTGATAAAGATTTAAGTTCAACCTTATCTAACGTTCCTCAGAATTTCTGCTTTACAATATCCACTGTAGTTCCTAAGCATACTGATGAATTTGTCGATGAATTTTACTTTTTCTGAAGGAAAGGAAAGGATCAAATCTTACCCCATGCTGCACCACTGTTTCAGGGAAGCGTCTTAAAAGCAGCAGCAGCATTTCTGATCGTTCCAATGTGTTGAAGCATTGTTCCGTAACCTTCAGTAACATTTCACACTGGACCCGACCAGGAAGAGTTTCAAATAAACCTGTACATAAATATCATGCTTTTTAAGTCCCTTTCAGAAAACACTGAAGCAAAAGTGCAAGTTAAGGCATTTTTATATACAGAACAGTAAATACTAGGTGAAGAATCCCTTTTCTTGGGTTTCACCTACAAACTAGAAGACTTTTGGGTCAGATAGTACTGGGCACAAGATGTTTGTTGAATGATCATAAAAACTTTTTTGGGATCCAGAAGACAAGAATGAAAGGTCACAACAGTGCTTGTTGCTGGCTGAAACGGAGAACATGCACTTGTTTAAGTTGAAAGGACCTAAATTGTCTATATTTTTTTTATCCAGAATTTGAAATATTTGATTGGCTATAGCAGTGGACGACAAACCGCGGCTTGAGAGCCACATGCAGCTCTTGAGCTGCGGTTTGCAGCTCTGTTGACTAATGAGTTTGCCGACCACTGGGCTATAGCAACCAACACAGAGTAAAGGTTTAAAGAAAGGTCATTAACTATTAAAGTTTCTCTCCTGTTCTGTGGAGATCTGCCAAATGTACTGATACTTTCCGATTGCTGTAAAACATGTTAAAAATATATTCAGTTCCCTGAACTAACTGATAAATCCACATCCTTTAGGAAGCTTCCAGGATTCTAAGCAAATGCTTCAGGGGCAAGTGACATCATTTGTACAGACTTCTGCTGCCAAGAATAAAACATATATATGGGTGCTAATATTATAGATGTCATTTTTTGGCTAAATTACTACATTTAACTTGGTATTCCAGAAACAGTAATTTATACACTGTTAAGTAATTACTCCATTCTTACTTCTTAAAAACTGGGTTTGTTTATCCTGCGAATCGTTCCTTAATGCTGATGTAATAATGCTGATTTCTCTCCACACCACCGGCTGATCTGGGAAATTCACAAACCTAGTTTTAAAATGAATGCATTAAATTAAAATGTCAGATTCTATATAATATCCAATAAAGAAAGAACATTAACATTTGAATAAAAACACATTTTTCTTTATTCCAAGTGAATACGTAGATGTATTAAAACAAACCAAAATAAAGATATAAAAAATAAAAACTAATTTTAAAAAATGAGGGTATCAGCCCTGGCCAGTGTGGCTTAGATGGTTGAGCTTCTTGCCATACACCAAAAAGGTTGTGGGTTCGGTCCCTGGCAGGGTGCACACTGGAGGCAACCAAGCCATGTTTCTCTCTCACATTGATGCTTCTCCCCCTTCCTCTCTAAACAAACAACAAAATACCAATAAAAACATATATATATTTAAATATGTTTTATTGATTTTTTACAGAGAGGAAGGGAGAGAGATAGAGAGTCAGAAACATCAATGAGAAAGAAACATTGATCAGCTGCCTCCAGCACACCCCCTTCTGGGGATGTATCTGCAACCAAAGTACATGCCCTTGACCAGAATCAGACCTGGGACCCTTTAGTCTGCAGGCCGACGCTCAATCCACTGAGTCAAACCAGTCAGGACAATAATAATAAAAACATATTTTAAAAAATGAGGGTACCCACAAAAGTTTTTAGAGATTTTTGCAAGTGAAAAGATAGTATTTCATAAAGTATAAAATACTTCTAAATATCAACAAAAAAAAAAGCTTCCCAAAGAAAAAGTGGGCAAAGTCAAATTAAAGAAAAACACACACACATGTAGCCAAAGAGAAAATTTGAAAAGATTAGGAATATAATGGCGACAACTTCTTAAACATAGCAAAATACTATTTTCTATCGCATTGGCAAAAATTTAAATATGATAGAAAGTCTGATAATATCCATGTTGGCAAAAGGTATGGAGAAATGGACACGCACACACGGATAGTGTAAATGTAAATTTGGAACAGTATCTTTTGGGAGAGTACTTTGACAGTGTGATCAAAATTTAAAATGTGCAAACAAACGTTCACTAGGAAAACCCATGTAGAATCTATTCTACACAAAACATCAAAATATGGGTACAAAATTGCCTATGGACACTTTACATCAAATTTGGAAACTGCCAATACATAGGGGTTATGAAATGCTATGCAGACGTGAAGAATGAAGTATAGATTTCTCTCTACCTACTAACAGGAAAAGGGATCCCTTTACAGTGGGTGAAGAAAAGCAAGCTGCAGAATAATCAGTATGGTCTCGCTTTTGTAATCAAATGTATTATATGCATCGCGTGTATGTGTACCACACACACACACACACACACCACACATACACACACCCCTGGCTGAATTTAGGAGGCAGGAGGGTGTGTGGAGGGCTTTCCCTTTCTATTCTGCATGGCTTCAGGATTGTTTTAACTCTTTATGCAGCACATCACGCCTTATTTCCAAAATAAAAAAAGAAAATCTTGGGACAGCAAAGTTGTTAACAACACACACACACACACACACACACACACCCACCCACCCCCCTGGCTGAATTTAGGAAGCGGGAGTGGGAGAGGAGGGCTTTCCCTTTCTATTCTGCATGGCTTCAGTACTGTTGTAACTCTTTATGCAGCACATCACGCCTTATTTCCAAAATAAAAAAAGAAAGTCTCGGGACAGCAAACTTGTTAACAAGACACCCAAGAGGCTCCTCTGCAGAAGGCAGGCCGTGGCCGTGAACAACGGCAGGACCGGAGTCCTGTCTGACTATGTGTAGGGAGGTGGATGCCCACGAAGCTCCCCCTCCAATGCCCACTTTTGCGGAGGAAGCGAAAGCGCAGAGGAGCGGGCGCTCCAGCGCCGCGAACGTGGAGGTCCCGGGTCCCCCTCGGACTCACATGTCGTAGAGCAGCCTCCCCGCGGTGGCCGTGCGCTCGGCGTTCCGCTCGATGGTGTACATCTCGTACTGCAACACAGAGCACCCCCGCCGGCAGGTCAGGCCGCGGGACGCCGCCGGTGGCCTGGGGGGCGCGGTGCCCGGGGCCCAGCATCACCCGGCGGGGCGCACGGGGCCCCAGCGCTGGGCTCCCGGGGTTGGCGGAACCCCGGCTTAAAAGTAGCAGGCGCTGGACCAATGGCTGCCACGGTGATAAATGAACGGCCGAAAGCCTTTCCTGGAGGCGCGGGTGTGCGTCGGGGCCACACAGCCGGGCACACGCGCCACCCCTCCAGCCAGACGCGACCTCGGGGGGTTCCGCGGGGGGAAGAGGCTGGGGAAGGTGTGGGAGTAACGGGGCGGGGAGGAGGGAGAGAGAAGGGGGGGAAACGGAGGGTAAGGGGGGCGGGGCAGGAGGCGCGCCCCTCCCGGGCCACCGGGCGCCGCGAGCGGGCGGCCCGCACCTCCCCAAAGCGCGGGCGCGCCGGGCCCGGCCTCACCTGGATGTTGAAGTCGGCGGGGTAGAGGCTGCGCGCCGTGATCAGCCACGCCTTGGCCGCCCACAGGTCCTGCTGCACCAACTCGCGCGCTCGCTGCACCAGGAACTCGCAGTCGCCCTGGGCCGACATGGCCCGGGAGGGGTCGGGCCGCCGGCCTGAGGCAGCCGAACCTTCCCGGCGCCGGAGACGCTGCCTGCCTACGCCGTGGCCGCCGCCGCCGCCGCCGCCGCGCCGCCGGGAAGGTGACTGCGCATGCCCGGTCGCACGGATGCCGGCGGCGGTGGATCGGGAAGAGTTTTCCGGGTTTTGCGGGCAGCCTCTTCCGGTCGGCTCTCAGTTATCGCCACGCCCCTTCTTCCGCCGCCTCCGCGAAGCTAGTGTTTTGTACGAGTCTTCTTCCAGGTCGCCTCCAAAACCTGGAGAAGTGGATTCTCACTCTAGCGGGTTTCACCAAGGCCCGGGTCAAACCGGGGAGCATGCGCGGGGACCTGCGGTCCCCGGGGCGGGCCGCTCCGCGCGGGCAGGTTTCGGGAGCGGCGCGCGGAGACGGGCAGCCCCAGGTGGCGGCGGCCCCGGGGCGGCCCGCGGCTCTGGGTCCCCGGGACCAGGCCAGGGAGAAGTTTAAGAGGAAAATCAAAAGGGCGGACCGGGAGCCGTGGGAAGGGTCGTCCCGGCCGGGTGGAGGGACTGGCCGCTGCTGGGTCACTGCCCCGGAGCAGGTTTAGGAGTAAAATCCGGGGTCGGGTGCTCGGTGCAGAGGGGAAGGGGGTGCCTCCTGGCGTTTGGTCTGGAGCTTTTATCTTTTCCAAGTACTGAACGTCTGTATTTTTATTGCTGCGCCTTGACTCGCTGGTTTTTCCAACATTTACTGAGCATTTGGAGTTATTGGTCTATGGGAGCCACAGAGGGGACTGTCCCTGCCCCTGCAAGGGATTTACACTGTTAGGGACGTACGACCTGCAGAAAAATATGCATTTTTAAGCAACTTCTCCAACCAGAATCAGTGTCATTTTTTTTTACAAAAACTTCAGATTTGTTGAGCATGGGTGGGAAGGAAAACGAGATAATTTAGGTTCTCTTGGAAGGGAGGCCGTACTTAAGAAGCAGTATTTACCCAATAGCAAGAATGTACCAAAAGGTGGGTTCTGATTAGTTCAATTAGATTTTTCAATCCAAGTTGTGTAGAAAAAAAAATTTTTTTTTTAGCAAATTCTATTACCACTGAAAACTATTTAAAACCAAGGGATTAAGGATTCAAAACTGACTTGTGTGTTTTTTTTAAAGAAATTACTATGTACTTACATAAACATGAAAATGATATTCTTTTTTAAAAATATATTTTATTGATTTTCTACAGAGAGGAAGGGAGAGGGATAGAGGGTTAGAAACAACCATGAGAGAGAGACATTGATCAGTTGCCTCTTGCATGCCCCCTACTGGGGATGTGCCCGCAACCAAGGTTCATGCCCTTGACCGGAATCGAACCTGGGACCCTTCAGTCCGCAGTCGGACGCTCTGTCCATTGAGCCAAACTGGTTTCGGCAAAAATAATAAATATCCTAAGTAAATATAAATATATACCATTAGTATTTATGGTTGTGCATAAAGTGTAATATATATTTACTAATTATAATACGTTATAAATAAACAATCTTAAAAAATAGTGGTGGGTTATTTATGTTTGTGGGCTAGTTTTAGAGATAAGTGACAAATAGGGCAGGCACAAAGGAACACAATGTAAAGTGCCAATGCTATCAAATCATTAATGTCTGAGCTCTTTTATTAGGTTATTTTGCTTATTATCCTACTCCAAAAATGGTAAGGTTAAATATCTTCCCCTTTCCTCAAAACTTTTTAAAACGTGATTTTGTTTAATAGGTGTTCTCAATGGTATCTTTTGGTAGGATTCACTACATTTACCTCAGTCATTCTGTGATGTGGCGAGGAAGCATTATGGTTCCAAAGGTGCTATTTAATGTCCTCTGATTATACACAGGAACAGCCTAATTTTTTTATCCTTTTGCAGACGAGGAAAGCTGTGATAAAAATTATTTGGCTTTGTAGAAAAGAAGGTAGAAAACCGAACTTAACAGATCAGGGTAGGTCATAAAAACAGATTGCTATCTTAAATATTTTTTTATTATTAGCCTGGCTGGCATGGCTCAGTGGTTGAGCATGAACCAGGAGCTCATGGTTCCATTCCCTGTCAGGGCTATTTTATTAAAATACTAGTGGCCCAGTGCACGAAATTTGTGCACCAGAAGGGGCAGGAGGAGAAAGAGGGTATTCCTCAGCCCGGCCTGCACCCTCTCCAATCTGGGACCCCTTGGGGGATGTCTGACTGCTGTTTTAGGTCCGATCCCTGTGGACAGTTGAAATCCCTCTCACAATCAGGGACCGCTGGATCCTAACCGCTCACCAGGCTCCCTGCCTGCCTGATGGCCCCTAACTGCTTCTGCCAGCCACCCTAATTGCCCCCTAACCGCTCCCCTGTCCACCTGATTGATACCTAACTACTCCCCTGCTGGCCCAGTCACCCCCAACTGCCCGCCCCTGCCAGGACCCGCCTCTTCCACATGAAGACCTGCCTCTTCTGTGACCCTCAGGCCTCACTGCCTCGGCTGTGCGCCTGGCCATCTTGTGATGGCCATCTTGGCTCTTACTAGTATAGATACTTTTATTTCAGAGCGGTAGGGAAAGTGAGAAAGAGATAGAAACATCACTGATGGGTGAGAATCATTGATTGGCTGCCTCCTGCACACCCCTCACAAGGGATCACACCTGCAACCCAGGCATGTGCTCTGACCAGGAATTTAACCGTGATCTCCTGGCTCATAGGTCAACACTCAACCACTGAGTAATCCTGGCTGGGCATTTTTTATGGATTTTAATATACAAAGTTTGTGTAGAGATTTTCAAATGGCAAAATGGCTGATTTGATCATTATTTTTTTTTTATGTTTGGAATTACAAAAACAAAACTGTACACTTGTTCCTGAATCTTTAATTCTCTAGTGTTCTGTTAGGTAACAATTGGAAACTAAACTTTTAATTATAGGGACTAAATAAGGGAACTCTGGATGTATTTTAGATGCCAATCAATTGAAATTGCCTCTTTTTGCCAGAATACTACATAAGCTTTGTGGCTATTTTCTACCCAACTTTGTTTTTTTAAATCAACATCAGTTTTATTTTTTATAAAATATATTTTTATTGATTTTACAGAGGGAGGAACAGATAAAAACATCATTGATGAGAGAGAATCATTGACTGGCTGCCTCCTGCGTGTCTCACACCAGGGATGGGAGATCGAGCCCTCAACCCAGGTAGGTGCCCTGACCCAGAATTGAACTCTGGTTCATAGGATGATGCTCAACCACGCAGCCACACCAGCTGCATCAGTTTTTATTTGCCATTTCTTTCCAGCAGAGAAGGCTGCTGTAGCTACACCAAAGCACTCCTGTTTCTCCAGGTGTGGTCATATAAACATGAATGCATTAAATTAAAATGTCAGGATGTGGTTTAACTGAACCCCAAGCCTCCAGTAGATTACATTCCACCGTTCTGCCAGGCCACTTACTTGTGGATGATGAGAACAGGGTAGAACCACTGAATACCGTGGGCCTGTTCCCATGCTTCTTTCCCTGCTATGAAATGAGTTCTTGGGTCTGACGTGATCTTGTATGGGATACAGTGGTAATGAATAAAACGTTTTGTAAGTGTGTCAGTAGGAAGATCTGAATCTATAATAGTGTGAATCCCCATGAGGACAAAGCATTCCCTTCTCCTTGATAGGAAAAGGTCCAATGTAATCTACTTTCCACCACGTAGCTGACTGGTTCCCTTGGGGAGAGGTGCACCTTTGGGGACTTGTTTTGGCTTCTGCCATTAGTCATTTGGGCACTCAGTGGTAGCTCTAGTCACATCCTCGATGAGAGGAAGTTCCTGTTGACTCCACATAAAGCATCCCTATTGCCATGGATCCATTGAGCAAACACCAGATGGTTGGGGAAAGAGACTGACTGACATCCCCAGGACGAGTCCTCTTATTTCCAGCAGGTTAGTGAGAGTCTTTTTCGCTGTGGATGTCCTCTGGGGAGCATTTACATAGAACACAACTGCCTTTACACTTTGCACCCATTATGAGTCCACCTTCTCTCTTAGACCTCTTGGTCACCAATCTTCCAATTTTGTTCTTTCCAAGTACCTGACCTGTCACACTATTGGTAGAGATTCACACCTTAGACTGTCTTTCCAGAGTAGACCATTCGATGAACTGCCCAAAATTCTACTGACTGGTGATATTTTCCTCATTGTCTTTTAGGGCTACTTCCTAGTACAGCTGTCATTTGGTGGTCACCCAATTCCCTATGCCAACATACCATGCACACCCTTCTATATACTCTCATGAGGCCACAGGTGTGAGTTCAGGGAGGGGTGGTGAGGCAGTAGGTATAGCTTTATGGGACTCTGAGCCATGCTCTTGAACATTCCTCGGGCTTTTCAGACCTGCTCAGGCTCTCTCTTATCTATTGTATTTTCATTAAATAGTAGAATGCTTGCACACACTCCCAACTTTATAAGGGAAATAAAATAGCCATCGTTTCTTTAAATCCCATCAAAATTGCTTCCTTGGAGGAGCATGAAATGACGGTGGTGGAAGTTGCAGCAGTGATGGCCTGCTCTGTGTCTGCACCTCCATGATTAGAAGCAGCCATTTGTGATTAGAACAAGATCCCTGGTATTTGGAGAACAAAGTCCTTATTGCTTGTCATTTGGGCTCCTGCAAACACTTTAGGAACACTGGTACAGCCACCTTCCATGGAGCTGGAAGTGGGGAGGATGAGTAGCCACTGCTGTAGGAGGCTGAAATTGATCCAGATTAACCACAATTTACCAGACACTTCTTTCTCTGGAAGCTACAAGCCTTTGCCTAGACTATAGAATTCTAAAATAATTACATTAAGACAAATTTTGCTAATATGTTGTCCAGATGAAGAGGCAAATTCCTGGCACTTCCTACATTGCCATCTTTGCTGACATACAGGCTTATTTAATTTTACACCCTGGAGTAGTTCATTTTAAATTTTCAGTGTCAAAAATTCTAATTTAACAGTTATAAAAACTGACTAAAGAGGGCTGAGTGGAACTTAGAATTATTGAGAGTGAAAGCTGGAAATTAATGTTTTAGTGACATTTCAAGGCCTTTTCCAAGATATTTCAGATTATGTAAGGGCATCCTTAGTACTTTGGCTAAAAGAAAGCACATTTTTGTGTCTATGTAAGATGTAGAGTATAGCAAAACAGTAAAGAAAGGATTGGTATCCTGGGGAGTCGCAGCTTAGAGACCATCTTAAAATCATTTGATCTGCCACTATGGTAACAATAAGAGGATAGCACCCATTTGGATAAAAAGTTTTACATTTTTGTATGATAGCATCTACTCTGGGATGCTATCATACAACAATATAATGAGAAAAGAATACCCAAGGTTTATGTTCCTCTAGTATTAGGCAGTCTAAGGCTTCATCTTATGTTACTTTGAGGTCATTTATCATGTTTTAATTTTTTTATCTTACACAGTTATTCAATTAATATTTGATAATTAAAATTTCAGAGTATGAGAAATTTAAGACCTTTTAACTTATAATTTAACAGGATGTAAATACTTTTACTTTAGAAGGTGCTATATTAATAGGAGTTCTGATGGGAGTGAAAGCAGAAATTCTTCTTGAGACTCCTAATTATGGCCCAAATTTCTTCCATAACTTTTTTTCTGCTGGATCCTATTTGGCATATTAATAATTCATTGTTGTGTATATAGTTTGATAACTTGATGTATTGAACTTGGTCGTAAGACATTAAACAAAATAAATGAAACCATTGCAAATTGGAAAAGGATACTATTACTCAATTTTAGCTATAAAATACCTTTGAATAGTTTGAGAATGATTACCATAAATCATTTAAACATCTCATAAATTTAACAGCATTCAAATTTTATTCCCTAGACAGTATCTTTTGCAAAAGACCCCATTGTTTTTATTCATTAAAATTGTGCAGTACTTAATATCCTGAAATTAATATATAATCATTATAAGAAATTAGAAAAGTGCAGAAAAGCACAAGGAAGAAAATATAAATCACATGTAATTCCATCACTCAGAAATAACTATTATTATCATGATGGAATATCTATGCAGTCATTTTTAAAAAATCTTTTCTACTTCTAGAAAGAAATAAACAATTCAATAAAAAAAAACAGGCAAGAGATTAGAACAGCATTCAATTAAGAGACTATATCTAAAAGGCCAATAAAATGATTAGAAATAAGGAAAATGCAAATTAAAATGACAAGATAATGCTCTGTACCCATATGGCTATTAAAATGTAAGAAGACTGACAATAATCAGTATTGTTAAGAAAGTATAACCAGGAAAACTTTCACACTGCTGATGAAAATGTCAGCTGGTTACAGCCAATTTAGAAAACTGACATTATCTACTATTAGAGGCCCAGTGCATGAAATTCATGCATGGGGTGGGGTTGGGGTGTCCCTCAGCCCAGCCTGAACCCTCTCCAATCTGGGACGCCCCAAGGTTATGCCCGGGCCTAAACGGGCAGTCAGACATCCCTCTCACAATCCAGGACTTCTGGCTCCCAACTGCTCGCTTGCCTGCTTTCCTGATTACCTCTGACTGCTTCTGCCTGCCAGCCTGATCACCCCTAATCACTCCCCTGTCAGCCTGATTGATGCCTAACTGCTCCCTTGCCAGCCTGCTTGCCTCTAACTGCTCTCCCCTACAGGCCTGGTCACCCCTAACTGCTCTCCCCTGCTGGCCATCTTGTGTCCACATGGGACAGCCATCTTGTATGTTGGAGTGATGGTCAATTTGCATATCACTCTTTTATTAGATAGGATAGAGGCCTGGTGCACAGGTAGGGGGCCAGCTGGTTTGCCCTGAAGGGTATCCCGGATCAAGGTTGGGGTTACCTTGGGGTATGGGGTGGCCTGAGTGAGGGGCCTGTGGTGGTTTGCAGGCTAGCCATGCCCCCCAGTGACCCAAGTGGAGGCCCTGATATCTGGGATTTATTTATCTTCTACAATTGAAACTTTGTAGCCTTGAGTGGAGGCCTGGGCCCGCCAGGGTGAATGAGAAGCTTGGCTTCCTCCATTGCTGGGGAAACCCAAGCCTCCTGCTCATTCCGTGGCCATAGCCATCTTGGTTGTGTTAATTTGCATACTTGCTCCTGATTGGCTGCTGGGCATGGCTTGTGGGTGTAGTGGAGGTACAATCAATTTGCATATTACTCTTTTATTAGATAGGATACTGAAGATCCATATGTCATTTCACTAAGCAGTCTCACTCCTAAATGTTTTCTCAACAAAATGTGTGTTCCTATGCTATGCAAAAAAAAAAAGGACATATGGAAGAATGTATGTTCAGAGTAACCTTATTCATAATAGCCCCAAATGTCCTCTCAGAGCAGAACACACACACACACACACACACACACACACACACACGTAAAAGGCTAATATGCAAAGTGTCCTCTTGGGAGTTCAACTGGGAGACTAAAAATTTGACTGCATGCTATGATGAGCACCGACCACCAGGGGGCAGCACAGAACATGGTGGGCCACCAGAGGCGGTGGGGCACTGAGGAAACTGCATAGTGGCGGCTCACAGGTGGCGAGGGAAGAGGGAAGTGGGGAGGCGAGGAGGGGGTGGACCACACAGTGGCAGTGAGTGGGTGGCAAGGGAAGGAAGAGGTGGGAAACTTGATTGGTCCTGATTGTAGGCCAGGCTAGGGACCCTACCCATGCACCAATTTCATGTGCTGGACCTCTAGTGAGTAAATAAAGTGGGATATATTCATACAGCTATTTAGAATGGCACCCCCTATTCCAATGTACAACAATGAGAAATGACTATGTACTATGTGAAACTTAAGGGGGTAGAAGAGGCCAGAACCCAAGTGCACACACCATATAATCCCAATTACATGAAGTGTAAAAATAGATAAAAGCCACGCTACCGTATTTACTGATATAAACACAAAGTGGCGAAACTAGAAAGAAAAGCGAGGAAATGATTACAATCATGTCAGGAGTGTGGTTTATTGGGGGAAAAGAAAGGAAGCAAAGCTTGGGAGGTTGCAGGAGGACATTTCAGGGGATGGTTCTATCTCTGGACCTGGATGGGGGTATAAGATATTCACTGTGTGGTAAGTCAGCTATACCTGTTTCTTTTGTATACTACTATTTATGTATGTTATGTTAAACAATAAAAATGTTAAAAAGGGGGAAACAAAAGTATGTATTGCACGAGTCCTAGACTCTCAATTCCAATAATTACAGGCTGCTGTTGTTCCTTGTGATTAAGCCTCTATCTAGACAATGCTTTTAAAGTTGCTTTTTGCAAAAGTGCATCTTAGAAACATTTTCATTGTGTTCTACCTTTTATGGCCTCATTATAGTCCCTTGAATTATTTAACATAATTCACTATTATTGGACAGTTGTTTCTAGTTTTTTAAATATAAATAATGGTTTGCTAAATATCTTGGTAAATATATTTTTTCAAATGTTCATAATAGTCTCTTTTGAAATCATGGAAGTGAAGTTATTTAAATAAAGTGTATACATTTAAAAGATTTTTTTTAAAGGTTAAATGTTCCCAAATTGCTGTCCAAAAAAAAAAAAAAGTGATGACAAACTACATTCTTATCAGCATTATAGGAGAATGCTGATTTTCTCTATCCTAAGTATTAGGTATTGTCATTTTGTTCATCTTATCCAATGTGATCAATCTCACATCACCTCTGCCTCCTCACTCCCTTGCAGATGCCCTTCTCACCCTGCCCAGACTCCATCTCCCTGGGAGGGGCCTCCGTGCATCTTCAGGCTGTCATTCATGCTGCCACCCTCCTCACCCACCTGACTTCTGACATTTCACATAAGACTGCCAAGGTCGCTCCCCAGGCCCCCATCTCCTCCTCACCCTCTCAGACTGGGTGGACCTACTCCTACCCCACCCCTCACAGGCACGCACAGTCATATCTGCCCTGCTCAGCCCAGCTTTGTGATCTAATGATCCATAGACCAAATTGTTCACTAGGGAAAGGAGGAGAAAGAGAAGGAGAGAAATCCAAAGAGGAAAAATTTTTTATACATTTTAAGTGAAAAAAAAAAACACTTTATAAATATGTTTTAGGGGAAATTTGTGTATGCGCAGAAAAGCATTGGGACATGCAATGCCAAGATGGTCCACAGTGGCTGTTGCTGGGAGATTGGACCTTTTGTTAATTTTCTTTTATTGCTTGTCTCAGTTTTACTTTTTTGCCCTCTTATTCCTCCTCCATGTCGTCTTCCTCTTTCTTCTTTAGGAGAGGAGGCCAATGAGCATAATTTATTTGGCAATAAGAAAAATAACTGGAAAATTTATTTTTAAATATAAAAAAAGACCTATAATTAAGCTCAAAGTTTTTTCTTCCTGGGTAGAGGGTAACTAAAAAAGTATGGTTCTGCCTGGCCCGTGTGGCTCAGTGGTTGAGTATCCACCCATGAACCAGGAGGTCAGAGCACATGCCCAGGTTGTGGGCTTGATCTCCAGTCAGAGGCATACAGGAGGCAGCTGATAAGTGATTCTCTCTCATTGATATTTCTATCCCTCTCTCCCTCTCCTTTCCTTTCTCTGAAATCAATTTAAAAAAAAACCTAAAAAACAAACAAACAAAAAGAACATATATAATAAAAGATCTGGTTTTTAGGATGACCCGATTTATTTTTTTATTTTTATTTTTACTTAAAACAATTTCTTTCAAGCTCGTAACAAGAGAAAAAAATTTGAGATATCCTAAATTAAATTACAGTGACCCGGAGAATGGGAGAGAGACAGGGAGGTTAATCAATTAATACAGAAAATCAAGAAAAGACTGCTCTCACTCCTAAATGTATGTTGAAACTCTGAATTAACTTCCAGGAAGCTATTCCAGCCCTTATCTAGAAAGAGCAGCCGATCACCAGGTGCAACAGCATCCTTCTTATGCTGAACTTCAAGACTATTTGCCCACAACCAAGGCAAAAGCAGTCAACACTTCTTCCTAAGAGACTATGCGCCTATCCCAGAACTTCCTCTGCTTCACCTCCTCCTGCCCCTTATCTATAGCCAATGTAAATTCATTCAGAACAGCTTACATCTCTCTTCTTCTCCAAACTCAGGGTATAAAGGAGCCTGTCAATCCCGAGCCCCTGGCCACGTTTGCCTTCTGCGCCTAACCCCGCTGGCTGCTGGGCGAGACTGCACGCCCCACGACCTGGTGGTCCTTTTTCTGGCCAGCATATGGCTCAATAAACTTTTTCTTTCATAAAAAAAAAAATACACACGTTTGGCTTGGGGGACTTTGTTGAACGGTAGTAGCATATGCAGGTAATAATGCTGCTTATGTAATCGGTTAGTTGCCTGAATCTGAGGATAACTGACCTCTGACATTTTCCCAGCTGGTGTATTGATTCACTAAAAGAGAAATCATTCCTCTGTGCTGGGCAATGTGGAGAGTGGGAAAAAAAAAAGTAAAAAAAACAAATGTCCTGATTTTATTTTACACGCTCAGGCGAGTGAAAAGTTGCTAACATTTTCAGTTGCTTCAAGTTTCACGACTTGAAACTAGCCTCAACTCGAACCCAACTAAGAGCAATCTGTATCTCTATTTATGTTTGCACGTGGACATTGGCGTAACCTGTGTGTCTGATGGTAACAGAGATGCTGTAGAAATCTACACACATGGAAGTGCTTTGTGATGTGTCCTTGTACTACTGCAGCCCCGTCATGTTAGTGGCATACAGAGGCCTTTCTTCTTGATCAAGTCACTTCTGGTAGTATTAATTTCTCATTTTGCACATGGCTCTTGAAAACAGACTCCATTTATACGGACTTATCCCATGAAGTCATCCTTTTTCCTCTTTGAAGCCTTTACCAGAGAGAGTTTTATTTCGTTGTGTTAGTGATTTTGGCCCTGCAAAGCTTTTTCCCACTCTGGCTGGTTTCTGAGTAAGCCTGCGGGGCCTCCTTGGAGTCCAGTGTGGAGATTTTTGGCCTGTCGCGAAATTTTTCATATTACCGTATAAAGGGAACCAAATGTGTAACCCTTTTCGGCGTTAGCTCATATCTTTCTCGTTCTTTTTGTTTGGTTTCACTTTTATCCTTATGTCCACTGACATTATTTTAATGGGCCATTTTCCGGGAGATTAATTATACCCTTGGCACATCTGCTTTCCCATTTGAAAATTTCTCCTGTGACAGGATTGGAAAATAAAAGAAAATAGTTCATCCAGCTCCCTTAGTTACCAAGACAACAAAGCGCAGAAATAACTGGCTACTTGGCTTTTCTCTTTTTTCCAAATACAGTAATCGCCGTCCTAAAATCTATCATCTGTTTGAGATCACTAGTTGAGTAGTTACTGAATTTTTTAGCAAGAGTATTATGTGCTCTGATTATAATCTGAAAACAAAGAGATTCTTAGTTTTTTCCTCAAGTTTTCTTTATTTTAATAATATATTTATACATGTTCAGTATAAGAATATAAAATGTCACAGAAGGATATAGTGTAAAAAGTGTAAGTTTCACTTTCCAGAATGCTTATCTTGACCAATATCAACATATGGTAGTGAGTATGAGTCAGTAAATTGGTTCAGAGTGAATTTAAGGACAGCAATGTATTCAGACAGTAAAACTTACATGTTAAAAATATGGTTAAAAATTTAAAAAACTTAAACCCCTTAAAATTTATATGGGCAATATGTGTTTCTTGTATGAATTCAGTAAAAACAAATAAAAGCAAAAATGAATACATAAATTACCCACAATTCCACATTCACCACCACTAATAATTAGTTTAATTTTAAGAGCAATAATAATGGCTAATCTTTATTTGACACTTCTTTTGTGCCAGCCCTATGGTAAGATCTTACATGCTTGAACACACAACCATTGTTTGGGTGACATTTGAAATATTAATTTCTGATGTTTTCTTTCCTCCTATGTATAGATATTTAGAAAAATATGTAATTAATAATTACTTAGGAATTCAGAATTAAAAAAAATTATTTTTGTTGATTTCAGAGAGGAAGGGAGAGGGAGAAAGGATATAAGCATCAACAATGAGAGAGAATCATTGATCAGTTGTCTCCTGCATGTCCTCTACTGGGGATCAAGCTCATGACCCTGGCATGTGCCCTGATAGGGAATCAAACCGTGACCTCCTGATTCTTAGGTTGCTGTTCAACCACCAAGCCATGCTGGCTGGGAAAATTTTTTCTGTGATGCTATATATTATTTAATGTCTTAAAAAAAGTATCCTTTTACTGGTTGTCTAATATTTAATTGACTTATATTAGTATAAGTCATTTATCCATATCCATATTGTTGGACTTTTATCATTTCTACTTTTTCCTAAAGGATTCTATATATTATTTTTTAGTTGGATTATTTCTTAGAATGGACCTATCAGAAATGAAATTATTGGCTCAGGATAATGAATAGTTTTAGAGTTCTTGAATATATTTTCAAATTGCTTTACTGAAGAGTTGTGCCAATTTCTATTGCTATAAATCATTATATAATAACACTGGAAATTATGTTTCCTACTGTCTTATAAATTGAGAGAAGCAGAGTGAGTATGTATTTCATTTGTTTCTCTTAAATAATTTCAGGGTTTAATCATTTACTTATGATAGTATTACTTCCTTTTTAAGTAAATTATTTATCTATTGTGATGCATTTTATCTTAAAAATGTATCTTTTTAAAATTAAGGATAATATATGATTGCTAGAGGCCCAGTGCATGAAATCCATTCACGGGGGAGGGGGTGGGATCTTCTCAGCCCAGTCTGTACCCTTTCCAATCCGGGGGATGTCTGACTGCTGGTTTAGGCCTCTCACAATCTGGGACCACTGGGTCCTAACTGCTCACCTGCCTGCCTGCTTGGTTGCCTCTTATTGCCCCACCCCATACCCCCCCACTGGCTTGGTTGCCCCCAACTGCCCCCCTCCCCTCCTGCCAGCCTGGTCACCTCCAACTTCCCAACCTGCTGGCCTGGTTGTCCCGTGCATCCCACTGCTCAGTCATTTGGTCAGCCCTCACTAACCCCCCCTGCTGGCCTGGTTGCCCCATGCAGCCTGGTGCTCAGTCGTTTGGTTGTCCCTCACTAAGCCCCCTGCCGACCTGGTCACCCCACATAGCCTGTTCGCTTGTCCGTTTGATTGCAACAGTCAGTTAGGCATATATATAGTGGGTTGGTGCATGAAATTCGTGCACATTAAAAGGGGATTAG
>PVJN01016464.1:21756-42438 GCA_004026805.1 Lasiurus borealis
ACTGTTAATTCTTAGGGGGAAAGGGGTGAAGGGTGTACAGGGAGAGACTGGACAAAAGTCATACACCTATGGATGAGATCAATGGGAGGGAGCTAAGGGCAGAGGGAGGGTGGGAGCTGGGTGGAGGGGTGCTATGGAGGGGAAAAAAGAGAAACAAATGTAATAATCTGAATAATAAAGATTTAATTTTAAAAAAAAGGGGATTAGAGGAAATAATTTAATATTCCTATTTGCCTTTCTCTCTAATAGAAGTGTCATAGATGAAAGAAAATTAGTAAAATGTATACAAAAACCTTCCTCTTGTCAGAGTCTGGGGTGCACCACGGGACCCAGAATTAAGTCCCAGCCCAACCAACTGTGCCTCAAAATCACGTGAGAACCAAACCTGGATGTTGCCCCTCCCCCATTCGGCTAGATCCAGACCCAGCCAGACCCACCCTTGTCAAACCCTGCTGGGCAGGGGCTGTAGCTTCAGGTCCCCTGGCCCAGCACCAGGATGGGGGGTGTGCCCTGGGGGTATGCCTTGAAATCCCCCGTCAAGCCCCGCACAGCCTCAGGTCCCCTATTAAGTTCTGTTAGGCAGGGGATGAGGCCTGAGTTCCCCTGATCTAGCACTGGGGGTGCACCTTGAGGTCCTCCGTCAAGCCCGCTGGATGGGGAGCAGGAGCTGAGGTCCCCTGGCCTGGTGCTAGAGCAGGAGGTGTGGCCTGAGGTCCCCTGGCCTGGTGCCTGGGTGAAGGGCACAGCCTGAAGTCCCCTGTCAGGCCCCATCTCAGGGCGGGGGGGAATGCAGCCTGAGGTACCCCAGCCTGGTCCCAGGGCAGGGGGCGAGGCCTAAGGTCCCCATCAAGCCCTGCAGGATGGTCAGCATTGTTTTGGTAGCTCACTAAGATTCTATATTAAGGAACAAAATGGATTTATTTGGCAAGAAATGAAATATAAGTAGATATGAAAAAATTAATTTGAGTGTGGGGTATCTAAGTGTTATTTGCATCAGGAGTGCTCTAGAACAGTGGTTCTAAAATAGGGTGACTTTTGTCCCAAGAGATATTTGACAATGAGACTTTTTTTATTTTCATGCCTGGGGGTTGGGGTAGGGGTGTGCTACTGACATCTAGTGGTGGAGGCCAGCGATGATTCCCATTGCAAAGAATTATGGGCCCAAATTGTCAATAGTGCTGAGGCTGAGAAACCAGTTCTAAAAAAAAGTAATCAGTATAATTATACTACTACAATCATTAATTTACAAGGATAAGGAGATGAAAAGAAATATATCCTGACTATGGGATAAAATCACAAATGCATTAAATTTGAATTGCACAAAAAGAGAAGAGTCTGATATGTGGATAATCATGTGCCAGAGACACATTCTATCATCTACAAGGAGTTCTTATAATTCTACACCCTCTACTAAATTATCCTAAGAATATAATAAAAAATTAGGACTACTGCAAAATAATAAAAGTGAATTAGCATTAATTTCCAAATAGATTTACATGAAACATGTTATCATAAGAGGGGTTTTTAATGCCTATTACTAGGTAATATTTGATAAGTACTAAGTAATATATAAAAAATTATATATATTCACATCTTATATATATGAATATTATGAATATGGTGATAGAAGTATATATAAGTAATGATTTATTAAATGCTCACCACCCAATTTATGAATTAGAACTTAATCAATACTATGGGCTACTCCTGAGTTCCATTCCTCTACTTCTCTCCAAGAAGAATTAAAAATTTGCTACATTGAATTTTATATTTAACATTCCTTTGTCTTTTAAAAATAGTGATATAATGTGTACACATCCCTAAATTATATCCTTTTAGTTTTATTTTTTTCTTATGTCAAAATAGTATAATGGAATTAGTCTTTTATGACTTGCTTTTTCCAATCAACATTATCCATCTTATCACATGTAATTGTTCTCATTTATGTTATTGCTGTTTAATATTTCTTTGAGTAATTATTCCAAACTTTATCTTTCTTTTATTTTTCTTTCTTTTTTTTTTTGTGGGGGAGAGAGGGAACGCAGTCCCCTACCACAAATTATGCAATTGAGTTTCCCACATTTGGGGAAATCGCAGGGGTCAGCACATCCCAAGTACAATGGATAAGCCTCGTCCTGGGAAAGCCACCGTCGTGATCATGTTATCTCCCCTGCTAGGTGTATTTATTCTGCGATTGCTATACATTTGGGTTTGATATGGGTTGAATTGTATTCTCCCAAATTCATAGTGGAAGTCCTAACTCCCCAGCCCCTTGGAATATGACCAAATTTGGAGACAGAATCTTTTTTTTTTAATATCACAAATAGAATTTTTTTATTTGCCACCATTGAAAGTCTGATTTTTGAGTAGATTCTTGGATTTCCACTTGTTTAACTTTAACCCTGTGTCCCAGTAGCTCTTCCAGAACTGCGACCTTCACCATGATGCTCCACTAGTTCTCCCAATTCAAACTTGGCCTTCTTCAGCATTTTGACTTTTCTAACAAAGACAAAAAGAGCAGATTCTAGGTTGGGAAGCCTTTTCTATGTCTCTTCCAAGGCAATCTGGAATCAACTTATTGACCACTTTTTTCAGGTCATTTGTCTGCACCTCTTGGGTCATGATTTCCATCATTGGCACATTTCTTATTTCATTGTCTCTCTGCAGCAACCCGTGCTGACTCTTCTAACCTATCCATAAGCTTGCCAATTCTCTTTTCAACTACGTATATCTGTTCTGCCATTTCCCCCATCCATTGAGGCTTTAGAGTTAATGACTATATTTTAAAGTTTCATTTGGTTATTTAAAAAAGATTATTGGCTCATTTTTATGTTTTGTTGTGTTCTCACTGCTCATTTTCCTATGAGCAATGAGAGCGTAACTTCAGTTTTCCCTCTTCAGACAAATTAATTTAGTATTTTGTGTCTGATAATTCCAGTGCTAAAGTTCTTGGAGTTCTAAATTTATTGTTTTTGAGCTCTTGTTCATGGTGGCTAATTTTTCTATATGTATGGTGATCTTGCACTGTGAGCTCAGATTTGGTTAATTTAATTATTTATCTATTTATTTATTTATAGAGAATGGAAGGAAGTGGGAGAGACACACAAAGAGAAACATCGATGTGAAAGAGACACATCGTTTAGTTGCTTCCTTGCATGTGCCCTGAGCAGGGCCCAGACTTGAGCCTGCAACCGAGGTATGTGCCCTTGACCGGAATGAAACCCAGGACCCTTCAGTCCACCAGACAGCACTCTATCCACTGAGCCAAACTGGCTGGGGCAGACTTTGTTGATTTTAATCACTTGGAATTCTTAGGGCTTAAGTAAAGGTTGCTTTCTTAAGAAAGAATTTTCACAGTCTGGTGTATATCAGAAGGTTCTACTAAAGGGAGACCACTTCACCTCCCTTTTGAAGACCCAGCTTCATGTGAGACTCGAAGATTTAGCTGCCAGACCTTGTGAGCTGAGGGATTGTGGAATTTTCTATTTCACCCTTCAGTTTTTTTTACTTCATGTATTTTAAACCTCTGATGTACAGTGCATATATTTAGGATTGTTTTGTCTTCTTGGCAACTGAGCCCTTTATCATTATGTGATGGCCCTCTGTGTCCTGGGGAATACTCCTTGTTCTGAAGTCTACTTTGATGTTAATACAGCCACTCCTACTGTCTTTCCGTTAGAGTTTGCATAGTACATTTTCAAGTTTTTTTTTTATAGTTAGCATATAATTTGGTCTTGTTTCCTTTTTTATTATTTTAATATAATAATTTGTCTTTTAGTTGATGTTTATAGAGTTAATTTTATTGTATGGGATTTATACCAGAGGAACCTAAAATTCTTAAACTGAAAATTATTAATATAATTAAAAATTTAAATTTATAATATAATATAATAATTTATAATAATTTAAATAATTTATGATATTTAAAATTTATAATATAATATAATTCTAAAATTATTAATATAATAACTTTTTAATAATTAGAATGAATCAAAAATTACTAAACCCACAATGTGAAAGTCCTAAATGGTGCTTGGTATTATTTAGCTCGCATGGCTGCATGGATTTTGGACTCTGGTGGCTCAGCTGCTGATTTGCTCTGCAACTTCCAAGCAGATTTAGATTTCTAAGCATTAAATTCCTAATAGATGCTAATTTATGACCCCTATCCCTGTCATATTAAACAGTTTAGAAACCCAAGGATGATGTGAAACTTAAAAATTTTTTTTGCTATCTTAGTTTAATACTAGATCAACAAATGCAATTTTCATACATTTACTATCAGAGTCATGTATTTTTAAATCTTTCTATAGCCTTCAAATATTGGTCTTTTGCAACTTGGATACTCTAGAAAATAAAATAGAAAGTTGGCAAAAATGTCTCAATATTCCCAATACGTGTACACATTATTTCATTGATGTGAAACATATTTTTATTTTTTATTTATTATTTGTTTTTTAAATTAAATCTTTATTATTCAGATTACTACATTTGTTTCTATTTTTTCCCCTCCATAGCTCCCCTCCACCCGGCTCCCACCCCTTCCTCTACCCTCACCTCCCTCCCATTGACCTCATCCATAGGTGTATGATTTTTGTCCAGTCTCTCCCTGTACACCCCTCACCCCTTTCCCCCTGAGAATTGTCAGTCCACTCCCTTTCTGTGCTCCTGATTCTATTATATTCACCAGTTTATTCTGTTGATCAAATTTTTAATTCACTTAATTTTTAGATTCATTTGTTGATAGATATGTATTTATTTTTCGCAACTTTTTATCTTTTACCTTTTTCTTCTTCCTCTTCTAAAAGAATACCTTTCAGCATTTCATAAAATACTGGTTTGGAGTTGATGAACTCCTTTAGCTTTTTCTTATCTGTGAAACTCTTTATCTGCCCTTCAATTCTGAATGATAGCTTTGCTGGATAGAGTATTCTTGGTTGTAGGTTCTTGCTATTCCTCACGTTGAATATTTCTTGCCACTCCCATCTGGCCTGCATCGTTTCTGTTGAGAAGACAGCTGACAGTCGTATGGGTGCTCCCTTGTAGGTAATGAACTGTTTTTCAATTGCTGCTTTTAATATTCTCTCTTTGTCTTTTGCTCTTGGTATTTTAATTATGGTGTGTCTTGGTGTGGTCCTCTTTGGATTCCTTTTGTTTGGGGTTATGTGTGCTTCCTGGACTGGTAAGTCTGTTTCTTTTACCAGATGTGGGAAGTTTTCAGTCATTATTTCTTTAAATAGGTTTTCAGTATCTTGCTCTCTCTCTTCTTCTGGCACCTCCACAATTCTGATGTTGGTACACTTGAAACTGTCCCAGAGGCTCCTTACATTATCTTCACATTTTTGGATTCTTTTTTCTTCTTGCTTTTCCAGTTGAGTGTTTTCTGATTCTTTATATTTCAAATTTTTGACTTGTTTCTTGCCTTCCTCTAGTCTGCTGTTAGGTTTCTGTATAATATTTTTTATTTCAGTCAGTGTATGTTTAATTTCTAGTTGGTCCTTTTCCATTTCTAGTTGGTCCTTTTTCATCTCTTCTTGGGTCTTGCTAAATTTATCCATATTTTCTAGGATATTCTTGAAAAGCCTTATAACCATGGTTTTGAACTCTATATGTTTGTTTTCCTCCATTTCTTTTGTTTGTGATCTCTTCCTTTGTCTCGGCATTTTCACTATGCTGGGAGAACTTCTGTGTTGGATTCAGCCTTATGATACCAGACTTGCAAAACTGCAAAAGCCTCTCTGTTGAGCTTGGGATGGGTGGAGTCTCAGGGCTTAAGGGACCACCTTGCCTTCCCGTCGGCCCTGTCCTCCACGGCCCCTGAGTCTCACATGACTGGGTAATCGCTGGAACAGTCCCTGTGCGTGCAACTCGCTCTCATGCAGTGTCTCTAGACTGCTGCCCCCGAGGCTCCCCTGCGCTCCGGGACCATATGAATCAGGGTCCCCAGGGTTTTGCCTGAAACTGGGGTTTAGTGGAGTTAGAAGTTGGGAGGCTCTGTCTCCTGCCCACTCGTGAAAGTCAGTGGCACAATCAGCAGTTGGTTTTCTGCGCGCAGTACTGAGTGGGCCACCAGACTTCTGATCTTTTGCGACTCCTCTAAATTTTCGTGCACTTCTCCCTTTTCACAGTTCAAACTTCTCCTATATGAGTTTTGGCTGGACCTGGGGTTTAGTGTTGTAGGATAAGGGGTTCAATGCCGTTGGGAGTATCCATCTCTCTCCCGCAGAGAAAGCTATCCAGGTACTCTGGCACCTGCTCTCTCCATGTGTGCGTCTCCGTACCTCAGCTTTTTGCAGCTCCTCTGAGTCTCCGTGAGCCCCTCTCTTTCCTTTTAGTTATAGAATTTCCACTCAGCCAGCTTTCCTGCGGTTCTGGATGATATCCATTCTATCTTTTAGTTGTAGTTTTGAAATTGTTGTGTGAGGCAGCAGTGTAGGTATTTACCTATGCCACCATCTTGGGTTCTCCTCTGAAACATAGTTTTAAAGATAGAAGATTATTAGTGACTTTCTAAGACATTTTTATTATAGAAAATTTCAAACATACTCAAGAATAGAGAGAATAGTGTAAGAAATCCTCATAGTCTCATCACAAAGACAGTTTGCCAACCTTATTTTATCTACTTCTTAGCCCAACAGTTTTTTTCCTTTCTCTGTTTCTTGAAGCATTTTAAAGCAAAGCATAGATAGCAGATCATTAAACTCATAAATACTTCAGTATGTAAGTACATCTTTTTAAAATTACAACTATTAATCCTGTCTAGTCCCATTCCCTCCTTATTAGATTAGGAAACTAAGAGGGTTAGTGATTTGTCCAAGGCCATATAATTAGTGGCATAACTAGAGTGAGAACTCTAGTGCTCTAATGCCTAATCCTGTACTCTTCCCCTAGAACATGTTGCCTCTGCAGATTACGTACTTATTAGCTAAATAGAAAAAAAAAGTAATTAGATTTTCTGCTGGCATCTTACATCAGACCATCTTGGGAGATATTAAATATGCAAATTCCTGAGTCCCCATTTCAGAGGACCTAATTTCTTAGGGCTGAAGTGACCCCAGTGGTTTGCTGGAGCCAACTTATACTGGCTCTTGAGAGCTAACTATTAAATTTTAAGAAATGTTATGAACCAATTATTGAAAGTCATTAAAACTTAAATTATAAAGCTTACCATTAAATAAATTATATTAAAAACTACTTAAAAATACTCCAAACCCACACCACTTCTTTTGGACTTTACTACATTTGATTATTATATATGTTCTTAAGGTCATGTTCATTGTATTTGTGTGGTAGAAATCCCACATAGGGAGAAACCAAGATGGCGGCATAGATGAACATCTAAACTGCTGCCTCGCACAACTATTTCAAAACTACAGCTAAAAGACAGAATGGACATCATCCAGAACCACAGGAAAGCTGTCTGAGTGGAAATTCTAAAACTAGAAGGAAAGAGAGGGGCTCACGGAGACTCAGAGGAGCTGCAAAAAGCTGAGGTACAGAGACACTCAAATGGAGAGAATGGGCAGCAGAGTGCCAGGCTGGCTTCCTCTAGCAGGAGGGAAACAGAAACTCCTGACTGCACTGAACCCCAGTTCCAAGTGAGACTCATATTGGGTGAGATTGGACTGTTGGGAAAGGGAGGAATGCACAGAAATTCAGGGGAGCCACAAAAGCAAAGGTCTGGAAGCACGTGTGCAAGTGAGTGCACACAGAGAGGACTGACTGCTAATTGTGCCGCTGGCTTTCTCTAGCAGGAGGAAGACTGAACCTCCCAACTGCGCTGAACTCCAGTGCCAACTACACTGAACCCAAGTTTTGGGCAAGACTCTGGGGACCCAGACTTATACGGATTCCTGGAGTACACAAAAACTCAGGGGAGCTGTGAAAGGCAGAGGTCTGGGAGGCATGCATGTGAGTGTGCCCAGCGAGGGCTGCAGCAATTACTGAGGAACACTGAAACCCAGGGGCCTTATAGGGCAGGGCTGACGGGAAACCAAGGCTGTCTGCTCCACCCTGAGACTCTGCTCCATCCAAGCTGAGCACAGAGGCTTTTGCAATTTTGCAAGTCTTGTCTCATAAGGCTGACTCTAACACAGAAGTTCTCCTGGCATAGACACAGCTGATCCTCAAGTCAATTCCCCCCAGTGATACCAGCAACAATCAAGACTTAACTACAAGAGGGCTATACACCCAGTCCACAAAGGGTTGCACCAAGAGTGTCCACCTCAGGTAACTGGGGAGGTGGAGCTACTGGGCCATATAAGACATCTAGCACACAAAGCTACTCTCCCAACTCAGGGGAGTAGTGAAAATGCGGAGACAAAGAAACAGATCAGAAATGAAAGAAATGGAGGAAAACAAATAACTGAATATAGAGTTCAAAACCACAGTTAAAAGAGTTTTCAAGAATTTCCTAGAAAAGGTCGATAAATTTAGTGAGACCCTCGAGGATATGAAAAAGGGCCAACTAGAAATTAAACATAAACTGACTGAAATAAAAAGTGTTATACAGGGACCTAACTGCAGACTAGAGGAACACAAGAATCAAGTCAAAGATTTGAAAATCAAAGAAGTGGAAAACACTCAACTGGAAAAACAAAAAGCAAAAAGAAAAAAAAAGTGATGATAGTATAATGAGCCTCTGGGATAACTTCAAGCGTAACAGCATCAGAATTATGGGGATGCCAGAAGAAGAGAGAGAGCAAGATACTGAAAACCTATTTGAAGAAATAATGACTGAAAACTTCCCACACCTGGTGAAAGAAATAGACTTACAAGTCCAGGAAGCACACCAAACCCCAAATCAAAGGAATCCAAAGAGGACCACATCAAGACACATCATAATTAAAATACTAAGAGCAAAAGATAAAGAGAGAATATTAAAAGCAGCAAAAGAAAAATGGTTAATTACCTAGAATGGAGCACCCATACTTTCTCAACAGAAACTATGCAGGCTAGACAGGAGTGGCAAGAAATATTCAATGTGATGAATAGCAAGAACCTACAACCAAGATTACTTTACCCAGAAAAGCTCTCATTCAGAATTGAAGGGCAGATAAAGAGCTTCACAGATAAGAAAAAACTAAAGGAGTTCATCAACACCATTATATGAAATGCTGAAAGGTACTCTTTAAGAAGAGGAAGAAGAAGAAAAAGTTTTAAAGATAAAAATTATGAACAACAAATACATATCTATAACAAGTGAATCTAAAAATCAAGTGAATTAAAAATCTGATGATCAGAATAAACTGGTGAATATAATAGAATCAAGGGCATTGAAAGGGAGTGGACTGACAATTCTCAGGGGGAAAGAGGTAAGGGGGGTGCAGGGAGAGACTGGACAAAAATATACACCTATGGATGAGAACAATGAGGTGAGGAGGAGGTAAGGGCAGAGGGAGGGGTGGGAGCTGGGTGGAGGGGAGCTATGGAGGGAAAAAAGAGAAACAATTGTAATAATCTGAACAATAAAGGTTTATTAAACAAAAATACCAAAGCATTCTCTAAGAGTGAATTAACTTTATGAAATTTACAAGAACAAATAAAAAACACATCAAATGTTGTAAATTTCTCAGCAAAAAATGTATTATATTTATGTTTATATAGAATACCAGCATTTTTTTGATCCTCTTTTTCACTCCTAGATGAAACATAAGAATCTAGATTTAAATGAGCCTCTCAGGTATTCTGTGACCACTAAATTTGGAGAGCCACTGTTTTAGCTATTGAATAAAAAGATCAGGATCATGTAGTTAGTCTCCAAAGGTTTTTCCTGATTCTTACTGAAAGCAAGAAACAGAATGTGTTCTTTCAAATGCAGAGGCCGATGCTTAAAAATTTAAAGTTTACTTAAAAATAGTTTTAGAAAGGTATAATTAATAGACAATAAACAGCATATATTTGGAATGTATAATTGGCTAAGTTTTGACAAGCCCATCATGACAATCAAGAATGTGAACATTTATCCATCACCCTAAAAAGTTTTCTCATGTCCTTTTAAAAAAAAAATCTATCTATATATAAAAGCCTAATTGGCTGAACTACTGAACCACTGGTCAACCAGTCACTATGATGCACATTGACCACCACGGGGCAGATGCTTAATGCTAGAGTTGTCCCCTGGTGGTCAGTGTGCTCCCACAGCCAATCTTCCACAGCCAGCCAACCTTCCACAGTTCCTCTCTGTGGCCTGCCAACCTCCCACAGACACTCCTCCTGGCCAACCTCCCACAGCCTCGATCACTGGCCAGGACAAGGGACCCCACCTGTGTACGAATTTGTGCACTGGGCCTCTAGTGTGTGTGTGTGTGTGTGTGTTATTGGTTTCAGAGAGAAATGGAGAGAGATAGAGAGATAGAAACATCAGTGATGAAAGAGAATCATTGAATGGCTGCCTCCTGCATACCCCACAATGGGGATCCAGCCCACAATCCAGGCATGTGCTCTGACCCGGGATTGAACTTTGACTTCCTGGTTCATAGGTCAACACTTAAGCACTGAACCATGCCAGTTGGGCTCTCATGTCCTTTTGTAATTCTTCCCTTCTATCCCTTCTTGCCCACCCCATACCCAAGCAATCACTGATCTTTCTGTCCCTATGGATGAGTTTGCATTTTCTAGAATTTTATGTAAGCGAAAGCATACAATATGTAGTGTTTTTGGTTTGGCTTCTTTCATTCAGCATGATTGCTTTACAATTCATCCATGTTGTTGAGTGTCTAAATAGTCAATCCTTCTTATTCTGAGTAGTATTTCAATGTATGGATAGACCACAAGTTCTTTATTCATTAAACTGTGGATGGACATATGGGTTGTTTTCAGTTTTTTCCTATTACAGATAACACTGCTGTGAACATATTTGTACAAATTTTTTCTTGGCATATATTTCCTTCTCCTTGAGGTAAGCATCTAGGAGTGAAATGGCTGTATCATGTAGTTTTCCACAGTGGCAGAAGCCATATTTTTTCTTTCTTTCTTTTTTGGTAGTGAAAAAGTATGAGTGGTTCTGACATTGGTTTAAGATTTTCATTTGTGCAGTCCAAGCAAGCTAGTAATGCAACACCACTCAAATTCCATTCTTTAAATAATCACGTAGCCTTTATTTAATGGAAGTGGGAAGAAACTAATTTATAGTAATGAACATTGGATGGAGTTGGAACCACTTATTTAACTTCATTTGCTGATGATAAATTTGTTTAAATTTACTTTCCATTTTTCTGCAATTCTTTTTTGCGTTTCCATTTCCTTTTCTAATTTTCTGAAACAGACATTTTAGGAGGTATGCGAAAAGGTCTAAAATGTCATTCATGTCAGTAAACATTATGCCACACATTATTTCAGAATTTCTGCTAAAGGCACCTAATTACAATTTGGCACTTACACACTAACAAAATACTCAACAGAAATAAATGTGTGTGTGTGTGTGTGTGTGTGTGTGTGTGTGTGTGTGGTGTTGGTTTTCCCCATTCTAGAATGTCATCTATTTCAAGAGCAATGAGGCCAGTTACATTTTACTCAGGCTAACTGGGGCTATAATTCTGATTTATTTTGGTGAAATGTTAGTCTCTTCTTGCAGACTGTTACTCTAAGAAGCTGCCTGGCTGGACTTTCAATTTCTCTGGCTCTGAGTGGTCCCTCTGAAGAAAGATGTCTAAAAGCTAAGATTAGGTATGCTTTTATTGTCATATAAATAGACTTTGAAACCCTCCGCCCCCAGCTAAAAGGGCAGAGCCATAGTTACTCTCCAGTTAACGGCAACTAAGAAACTCAGAGCTGCACCAGGGCTTCTTGCAGGAAGAGGAGCAGAGGTGCCCGGGCTAGGATATACCTTCCCGTGCCAGTGTGCCGGCTTCTTCATCACTTCCAAATGTGATGTGACTTCCCAGTCTTTCTCAGCGGGGGTTGCTGGGTGGCAGGATTGGGAGAGGGCATGAGCCTAGCCAATGCTGACACTGCTTGAGTTTTCTAGAGACTTCCTAGGAAGAGTGGGTTCCAGCAGCTTCTTCCTTCCCTGGGGAAGGAGGCAACATGTGCAAATTACCCAAAAGTTTGAGGATGGATGCCCAAATCTCTTGTGGTGAAGTTCAACTGCAATGTGGTATTATGAAGTTATTCACCTCTAATCAGCTTATTATTCTGAAAAAAGAAAAATAACTATACATAAAGCAATAAGCAATATTCCCTGCTTCCCCCACCCCTCTTCTGGGCATTATTCTCTAACGTATAACAGGCGTTATGTAATAAGTCTTCAAAAGGCCCTTTATCAGCGAGGGAGCCATCTATCTACCTTTCCCTGCCCAACAAGATAAAAGCTCTATCTGGAGGGAGGCTCTGTTTTTAGGTCTGGGGACTGGTAGTCTTCCAAGATGCTGGTTAAAAAAAAAAAAAAAGGACAAGAAGTATCTGTTCTGTGTGAAGAAAAAGAAATAAAAAAGCTTCTCTATTTGGTTAGGTAAACACAGTACGATTCTACTTGTTGGATTAATAAGTGGAGAATGCATAAAGGATGTTGATTATCACCTCAGAGTTCAAAACATAATGTCGTGTGACTAAAGAAAAAAGCAGATGATGATGCAGATGCATTAACATCTAGTTTAATGTTCCATTGTAATACTTCGCTGCACTTCCCCAAAACAATTATAGTTGGAAGGTTAGGAGATCATGTGGCACAGGAGGGAGCACTGGTTTGCGAGTCAGGTGAGCTAGAGCTGAATTTTTTATTTTATTTTATTATTTTTGCCCTGTAGATATCATTTTTTGAAGTATTTCATTAGTTATCTGAACTACTTTATCTCAAGCAAAGGCATGGCAACCCTCGGCGTGTGTCCAAAGGGAAAGAAATCTGGTCTAGGTGTTACTTCTGGCCCAATGGCCCACTAGCTGTACAACTTTGGGAAAGTTATATAACTAACCTCTCTAAGCCCCATTTAGCAGTGCCTGGAACATAGCAAAAGCCAAAATCTTAGTAATAGTAGTAGTAGTAGTAGTAGTAGTAATAATAATAGCATTATCATTATTTGAACTAACCGGATGGAAGAGTTGGCCCTTCTGAGAGCTGACTGGTAGCCCCTACCCCCCATCTCTTCCCAAAGGGATACAGCAAACTTTGATCTGAGATGTTGCTGTACCTTGAAGGGAGTGTGGGAGTGGGCAACAGGAATTTGGGTGCAGAGACAGTACTATGTTTCAGGTGCAGAGATCTAAGCTAACTTTGCTTGTGTTGTCAAGGTCAGGGCAGGATTCAGTGAGAGAACGGTACGGCCGGTGGAGGAACTGAAACTGGGAAACAAAACAAGAAGAGATCAGGGCTCAGGTCAGAAACGCAGGCTTCAAAGCAGAGGCCGTTCGTTCTCAGAGGCGGGCTCATGCCTCCAGAAAACCAAGCCTCCTCCTTAAAACTGCCTCAAACAGCAGATGCTAAGCTAAGGGGAGGGTGTAGCTGCTGGCAGGCAGATGCTCTTTAGTGGATACAGACTGAGGGCAGCACCCCTGCACCGTGGATCCTAACAGATGACCATATTTGTCTAGGACAAACTCAGGGCTTGAACACAGCTGGGTCTGCAGTTTAAAGGTTTTGAGGGCCTACAACAAAAATGACCTTCTGGGGAGTGGGGTGGGGAGTGAAGAGAAAGGGGAGTGTTTCCTGGGGAAAAAAAGTGAACATCTGTAATACTTTCAACAATACAGATAAAAAAAACGAACAGAAACGACTGTTTCCATTTGTAGTTATATTATTTTTCTAATTCATCTCTGATTCGACTCACCAGGGATATATTACATTTACCTTATTGCTTGAATTTCTGACATGGTTGTGATGCTAAGAAACAGTCAGGATTAGCACGCATACAGACACTGGGCCCTGTTCACAGCTCCTGGCTGCTTAATTCTGGCTGTTTCTTCTAGGCCAAGATCGATGATGTGCTGGACACTCTATGCATAGTGACAGAGTCACCATCCACATCCCAGAAAGTCCTATGTTGTAGTCAACAGAAAATCAGCATGGACCCATTGTGAAATGTCAGTGTAACCAATTTTATATGATTCCAGTAAAAACCCAGTGAAACTTTCTGTATTTAGTTAGCAGAGGCAGTGTCGTCAAGAATTAAATAATGCCTTTTTCTGTTTGGTTTCTGAAATGTTGATAATGGCTTATCTATAGCTAAAGTAACTTCTTAACAAAACTCATGGATGCTACAAGATTTTATATTTGTAACCATGACCTACCTCTTGGAGCTCTCTGCCTCCTAAGACACATCTCTGGTTCTCCTGTCTTTCTTACCATTTCTTCCCAATTTCCTTTGTAGAATTCTCTTTTTCTGTCCTGTTAATTCTGATGTTCCCAAAATTGTGCTCTCAGCCACCTTCTTTCACATGAGATACTTTCACTAGTTGATCTTTTCATTCTTATTTATTCCTTTTTTATTTTTTTATTTTGGGGGACTTGCCATTCTCTCTATATCTCTGGCTGTGACCTATTTAGGTCTCTATTTCTAATTGATACCAGACCTCTCTTCTAAAGAATCCCATAGATATGATAGCTCAGCCATTTCTCACATTGATTTTCGTGTTGGCTTAAACCAGGGGTTGGGAACCTTTTTTTCTGTCAAGGGCCATTTGCTTACTTATAACATCACTAGAGGCCTGGTACATGAATTCGTGTAGAGGTGGGGACCCTCAGCCTGGCCAGTGATCTCGGGGCTGATAAGGACTGGCTGCGGGGAGGGACTGCAGGAGGTTGACTATGGGAGTGTACTGACCACTAGGGGGCAGCTCCTGGTAGTCAGTGCACCATCCAGTTGTCCGGTCATCCGATTATAGCATTCGCTTAGGCTTTTACATATATAGATTCTCAGGCCATACAAAGTTATCAACTTTAAAAATTAGCCTGCTATATTTGGTCAAACATTTAATTAACTCAACCCTAATACTTTGGCAGGGCCAGACCAAATGAGTTTGCTGGCCCTATATTGCCCTTAGGCTGAACATATTCCACCCCTGGCTTAAATCAACCATGATTCATCCCCACATCCCATCCAGAGCTGGGGGCTAGTTTACTGCCCTTTCAGGGCCTTATGGAGGCCTCTCAGAGACAGGTTCTTCAGCAAGCAAGATAAGCTGTTGATTGGACAGCTCCCATACACACATTCCCGCCTGCTAAAATACATAGAACAAGTTCCTTATCTGGCATTCAAAGTCCCCCATAATCTAGGCTCAGGCCACTTCTTAGATGCTTACTTCTCTCCCTAAACGTCCCCTTTGTTCTGGCCGCTGTGGGTCACCATTTTTAGGACATGCTCAGCACTTACCCATCTCAGTTTCACTGGTCAGGCCTTGGTTCTCGGGTACCACCCTCCTATTTTCTCTGCCCGTCAAAACCCCACTCATTTTTCAAGATCTCTCTGAAAAGCCACTTCTAACATGAAACCATCCATGCACACCCAGGGACCTCTCTTTTTATTTTTCCCTTTGAATTTGTGTAATATTGTGCTTGGCTTTTCCTACTAGATTTTAGGTTCCTTGAGGTTGAAGACTGTGCAGTTTTTTTTATAGTTCCCACCGTGCCTGGCACACACTCACTGTCTAGCTTACTGTTGTTGGATGAACAATAACTCGACTAAAACATCTGGTTATTTACAAAAAGCCACATCTGTCTCAGCAAAAGAAGTAACACTGGCACCATCTGCTTGGAAGACAAAGTCCCCCTGAGATGCACATGTGTGTGGTTATACACAACGACCCCCTTGCCTGCACAGGCTTTAGGTACTTAGGAACAAAGGCAAGGAAATACCCTTCCTTGAAATTGGTAAAGTTTGTTTTTCTTATCAGCGTCATCTTTGCCTTTCTATGCCTATTTTGGTTGTTAGTGGGTATCTCACCTGTTGCATCTCCTTTAGGCATTTCTTATGTTTGGATCTATTGATTTTTAACTATTCTTTCCTCAGGCCATTTTCCCTGTTCAATGTTAATATTTTATACAGTAGCACTCCTGTTCTAACACCCTTGAGTACACCTTCAACCATCCCATTTCTACCGTTGTCAGTGAAGATTCTTACAATAATGTGTATTGTTGAAACATATTCTCTGATTAATGGAGATCTTATCATAGTGTATATTTAGAGCAGAGAAAGGACATTGAATGGGGCCTTAATGTGGAGAGGATTTTGCAGATATTGTCTTAAATGATAAATGAGGTTGTTTTTTTTTTAAATGCTAGGGATGCTTGGGAAGAAACAATGATAATCATTTAAAATAGTCTATATATCAGAGTTAGAAGTAATTAAAGCTGAAGTGAAAGTTAGAGGACCTCTTCTCTGTAAACCAAAGAGACTTGAGTATCCAAGGGAAAGGTTTGGGAACCGGTATTCCCGATTTCCAGAATGAAAGGCCTGGGTGAGCGAGGGTGCACATGGGTGAGTGAGTGCAGCTGCCATAGAAGTAAAAGACAGCGTTTTGTACGGAGCTCTCTGGAATTTATCTCAGGCAGATCCAGGCCACATGTGGATTAGTCTCTTGTGCTTCCCGGTGCTTATTTCTTCTGTAGTTCCCACTGAAACCCGTTTGTTTTCTTCTAAACAAGGGGATGGCAAAGTTCAGCGCACAGAGGCAGGATGGAAAGTCGAGCTGTGAAGCACCCGGGGTAGGTGGCTTTTCCATGAAACCTCAGTTTCACTGTTGACAGCGTAGAGCTGCTCCAGCCTCCTGCCATGCCCTCCTCCTGGACTGACCTGGAGAGGAGCAGCATGCATAATGCAGAGCATCAGATAGAAAACATTAGGAACCCACTCATTGATTTAATGTGCATACTTAAAGATGTCAATGTAAAGCATCCAAGTTAAAAGCATCCTTTTTTTCAGTCAACAAATATTAATTAAGCCTGACTATGTTTGAGTTACAGGGCTCATGGAAAAAAGTCTTCAACCCATGTGATTTTTTTTTCCTCCTAGAAAAACAAAGTTTACCTTTTTTGGGTCTAATGTTATTTATTTTACTCATTTTAAATGAAAACCTATTTGGGGCTATATTGCATATTTTCCAGATTTCTAAAGTAGATTATATGGAACGTAATTAGATCCTATCTCAATGACTCACCACTCATCACTCACAGTAGTGCCGTCTGGCAAGTCTCCATGCGTTAGTACAACAGACCTCTCCCATCTAATGAGCTACCTCTGACTACACAGCACATTTGCTGTGATCTAAAAAAGCCAGATAACACTGATTATCAAAGCTATTTAAAGAGCCAACACAACTTGAGCAACCAACCGCCTGAGTGCCTCTCTTAGAAAGTAGAGTAGTTGTGTTTTAATGACCAAGCTTCACAGCTGCTCTTTCAAGCTCTTGGATCTCTGGATCAAGGATCTCCAGGCGAAGCTGAGAAGTCTGACTTGGAACTGTGTGAAATATTTCTGTACTTAAAGTTTAACACCTATGCAATATAATTTAAAACAAGTTATTAAACAAATTACACGTTATAATGTACATATTTTGCATTTTATGAGTGTGAAAGTTTGATACTGTATGTACTGTTTTACAACATATTTTTATAAGGGCTAGCTTTCCTGCCCCAAGGGGATAAAATCACTGGCATCAGTTCTATTTCGACAACTTTCTATTTCTTCTTCTTCTTTTTTTTTTTCAGTCCTCACTCCAGGATATTTTTTCCACTGATTTTTAGAGAGAGTGGGAGAGGGAAAGAAAGAAAGAAGCATTGATGTGAGAGAGACACATTGATTGGTTGCCTCCTGCGGGTACCCAGCACGTGCATCCTTGATCAGAATCGGACCCGGGGCCTTTCAGTCTGCAGGCCGATGCTCTATCTGCTGAGCCAAACTGTGTAGGGCTCTATTTATTCTCTACTGTTACCACATTACCAGCTCCGTAAAATGTGCTTAAAAATTCAAGTAACATATTCTGATTCCTAAATCATGATGGTTATGAAAAAGGTATAACTACATAATGACACTGTATCTAAAAGCTAAAGTCCATGTAGAAAACTTTTTTTTTTGGTAGTAAGCCTTGAAAATTGTTTAATGTCTGGATTTGGTGTTCAACCCAGTTTTTCTAGTCCTTTGGTCTTTGAAGAGTAAAGGAGCCCTATCTTTTACAGGTTTCACTGTCACTATTCTGCGAGGCATTGTTTTGGAAGGGGACCTGCAGAGAGAGTTAAGCTGGTTGGTCTTGTCTCCTCATACATTGCTGTTTCTCTTAATGATGGCTGAGCCTAAGAATGGCTGACACTGTTTCATAATAATCCAAATAATCCAAATAATATCTACTGTGTTTGTAATTTTATCACCTTCTTAACTGCCTTATTTTTTTTTTTTTCATGTGCTAATTATTGTCAAGATGTACCTAGAGGCACCAAATGCTTTAGCTTGCACTGGCTTTAGGACTCAATATATATTGATGTATACTGATATGCCACATATTGATATTGCTATGCTGATATATTAGAACCCTAACTGAAAAGTTTGTTACAAGCCCCTAAAAAATGTTAATTAATCCTGAGATGATCTCCCTTTTCTTCTAGATCAGTGGTCGGCAAACTGTGGCCCACAAGCCACATGAGGCTCTTTGGCTCCTTGAGTGTGGCTCTTCCACAAAAACATGAGGGCACGCACGTACAGTGCGATTGAAGGAGTACCCTAATTAAGTTAATAACAATGTACCTACCTGTATAGTTTAAGTTTAAAAAATTTGGCTCTCAAGAGAAATTTCAGCCATTGCACTGTTGATATTTGGCTCTGTTGACTAATGAGTTTGCCGACCACTGTTCTAGATGACAGCATTAGAGGTGAGGCAACCTCTTCACTTTCCCACATGAACCCAGAATCTGAGTTTACCTACTGGCATGTGCCCCTACTCAAGTCCCTGCCTGCCTTTCAGACCGGATTCCCTGCTTAACCCCTGTGAGGTAGAAACTATGGCGATGTCACTGAGCAGTGATGGGAGCTACCTCGGGAGAGGAAAGAGAACCAGTGCTTTAACAACCGGCCTATCCATGCGTGGAGGAGTGGGGATGTTTTGGAGACAGGTGGAAGTATGTGAAGGGGTTTCTTGTTTACCCACAGAGTAATACTCCATTGTGTAGGGCCTGAACCTTTACACAGCTCATCACTAACCCCACCTGCATGTGGCCCTTCCATCTGCACCATAGAGATTGTCACATGATTTGCCCCACCAGGCTGCTATGAGATGATGCATGGAGGAAGCTTGGCCAATGACTTGTTCCTACACACATGTGGGTGCTGGATTCATTATTTATTTATGACCCCCATACCATGAAACATCTTGGTGGTAGTAACAGAACAGATGTATTTTTCATTCACGTGGTAAACACCAGCTTCTTCTTCCCTCTCCCCCCAAATCCCCATTGAGCTGCTGTGAGGATTTCATGTCACAAGACTGATTAACTAACGCGTCCAGGTGTGTGAGGGTGGGGACAGGGCCACCCCAGGTCCCAGGGCAGCCTGGTTTGGAAGGGGGATGAACCCAGATGGGGAGTTAGTAAGAAGCAAGGATTTTCCTGCAGGTAAGTCACTGCTTACTGGCTGCTTCAGGACTGCCTGTGGCCTCAGGACACCCACCAGGTGCCCACCTGGAGTCTGGTGCCAGACGGGGGCCTAGGGCATTTCGAAGGCCAGGCAGGGTAGAAGGAGCACCGCACCAGGTGTCACAGGACTGGTTTCTACCTCTGGTTCTCTGCCGGGGCTCAGCCGCGGAGACTCTGCCAGTTGCTTCTGCAGAGGTGGAGAGCTGACCTCTTCCACCCCACACTGAGTCCCCTTCATGGTGCCCAGAACGGGGGGATCCTGACCCTTCCAGACTCCCTCTCCCGCAGAGCGGTGCTGGAGCTTTTACAGATAAAGGCCCCGAGGGTCTGTGCCTGTGCCTGTGCCTGTGCCTGTGCCTGAGCCTGAGCCTGTGCCTGTGCCTGTGCGGGTGCAGGTGGGTGGCTTTTCTCACTCAATCCCCGACTCGCTTGCTTTCCACGCTCCCCCCTCTTCCTCGCCCGGGCCCCCCAGTGGCCGCGGGGATCCCTGCAGACCGGCAGGGACGGGGTCTCAGGGCTAACGGGGCTCTCACCTTCGCGGCAGAGAAAAGCCCGGCCGGGAGGGCGCGGTAACGGACCCCAGCAGCCCTTCTTCTCCAAGGGGCGATTCTCAAAGTTTCCGTGAGTGAGCGGGTCCCCGGCGGGGAGGGCGGCCCGGCGAGCGGGAGGGCGGGAGCCGGGGAGCGCGGTCCTGCAAGAGGAAGAAGGACCATCCACGCGGGGAGCCGACACCCCGGGTGGCCACGCGCTCCCGGGACCCCGGCCGCGCACCCGAGTCTCAGCCGCTTCCCTCAACTTTGCGGGGATCCCCCGGGACCCGGTCACGTGCAAAGCCGCCCACCTGCAGGGGACCCCCTCCGCGCGCCCCGGCCCGCGGGCGCACAGACGCCGCCAGGGCGCGCGCCCCGCTCCGGCCGGGCGCAGGGACGCCCCGCAGCGGGCGCCGGGGGAGCGGTGGGCGCAGCCCCGCGCGGGCTCGCGGCCCCGCGGCCTCTGCCGGCGCGAGCGTGGGGCTCGGCCGCGGTTCCGCCCGCCGCCGCCGCCGCCGCTCCCCGCCCCCAGGGTCCCCGGAGGCTCCGCGGCTCCGGAGCGGGAGGTGGAGCCGAGCCCGCGGCGGCGGCGGCGGCGGC
>PVJN01016465.1:0-42304 GCA_004026805.1 Lasiurus borealis
GCTTTTATTATTTTCTTTTTCTTTGGTTTCTAGAGTGTAACTGATAAGTTTAGTGTGGTGTTCTTTATATTTAGCCTGCTAGGGGTTTGCTGAGATTCTTGGATATGTCAGTTAAAGCTTTTCGCCAAATTTGGGAAATATTTGGTAATTATTTCTCCAAGAATCATTCTTCTGCCCTCTGGGACTACAATTACACATATACAGATCTTTTGGTATTACCGCAAGTCATCAAGGTGCTGTTTTCCCCCCACTATTATTTCCCTGGTTTTCAGATTTCTATTTCTATTGCTCAGTCTCCAAGTTCACAAACTTTCTAATATAGTCTCTGATCCACATTTAATCTCATCCAGTGAATTTTAAAGTTTCATGTCTAATACTAGGATTCCCCTTTGGTAAATTTTTTATAATTTCCATTTCTCTGTTGAGATTCTCCATCTATTTACTCATTATATTCACCTTTTCCTTTAAGTCTTTGAACATATTTATAACAGCAACTTTGAAGGACTTGCCTGCTAATTCCAACTTCAAAGTCACCTCCAGGTCCAGTGTTTTTTGTTTTTTTTTTCAATTAAATGTAGGTAACATCTTCTCTTTAATGTTCATTAATTTATGATTGTATGCTTAATGTTATAATATACTACAGAGAGACTGGGTTGTATTACTTTCTTTTAAAGGTATTGGGTTTGTCCTGCCAGGCAGGTAAATTATTGGCAGATCCTTTAGATGCTGTGGAGCTTTGATGGATTATTTTTTAAGTTCTGTTTCCATTTTAAACTTAGCCCCAGGGTGTGACCCTTATTCAAGGACACAGTCTTTAATGCTAAGGTGTGACTGGCTGTTCAGGCATGTGTGAGGTGCTCAGTCAGGTCTCTTCACTCAGGTTGACTAGGATTTCCAATGTCTCTTAGCAATGCATGACTTTAAGCATCATCATTCGTTAGCACTACAGTGTGCAATCTGTGCTAAGCCTCATGGATAGTCTCATTCTATGCACATGTAGCTGGCCTTTAGACAACAAGCCAAAGTGAATACCTACACAGACTTTGCTCTCCTTGCTCTTCCCATGAAGCCTCCTCTTCTCTATTTCCTTGCCCTGCAACGTCCAGCTATTTCAGTAGCCTGGGTTCCAACGTCTGCCCGCTGAGCTTAGTAAGATTAGCATTTAGCTTGAGCTCCACCATTCTGAGCCAAGACCAGAAGAGACTCCAGCAGAAAGCCAGAGCCACTGCGGGACTTATTATGTGTGTTTCTTTACTTAAGGATCAGAATCCTGTGCTGCCTGCTCCATGCCTAAAACACCAAGAATTTAATATTTTTTGTGAGTTTCAGTATCCTTCGTAGAGTAAGGTGCTCTGTATATTTTGTTCAGTTTCATAACTGTTTTGTCAAGAGAGCAAGTCCATCATCAGTGGTCTGTTGTGGCCAGGAGCAGAAGTAAATTTATGATTCTTAAAGTACCAAAAGGTATTTATTCTTCTCCATTTTTGTGTGGATTTCCTGAGGATGTTAACCTGGGTGTAAACACCTTCACTGTGAGAAGGTGCCTTTCACTTTCATCCCTCACTTCCTGTCCTCCACACATGCTACCACCGCCTTTTCTTGGTTTCAGAAGTAGGTAACCAGAGTAAACTTTTGGGGGGCATTCTTTTACCTCAACCACCTAGCTTTCATAATGCACTTGAGTAGGGTTATGAGAAAGAGCGAGAAATGGGGAGAGGTTTCTGGCCAGGGTGCTGTGAGACATGGAGTCTAGCCCCTGCTTCACTATGTCCCCGGGCATTCACCTGCCCACGCTCCACCCTGGATCCCTCCTCTGCTCAGTGCAAGGGCTGGCCATGTTCATAACTATGGACTGCAGGCACAGCACCAGCCCGAAGCCAGTGGGGTCAGGGCAATACAGAATGTTGGAAAAATAGGATAGAAATGTCTTGTTTTGAGTTACTATAAATTGAGCTCAGCACCTCCTATATTATTTAGGATACAGAAGGTATGAGGGACATGTTGATTGCATGAATGGATATATGGATGGATGGATGGATGGATGGATGAATGAATGAAAGGAAGGGAGGATACCAAATCTCACACAGGAAGTTAAATGCTAAGGCATCTGGCTCTGGCTCTTATATTCAATAAATGATAATATATTGACTTGAATTGAAAGAGGCATTTTCCATGTGTCTAGAGTCCAGTGGCAAAGAATGGCAGGAAACGGATCAGGGAGCCATCCTAAAAGACATTCTACTTCATAGAGTTACTTATCTTAGTTTCTTTTTCTGTAAGAAGATACTCCTCTCCCCCTTGGTAGGATGTTTGAGCATAAAAGGGTCTATAACTAAGAAATATAAAAAAATTATCTTGCCGAAACTGGTTTGGCTCAGTGGATAGAGCGTCGGTCTCCAGACTGAAAGGTCCCAGGTTCGATTCCGGTCAAGGGCATGTACCTTGGTTCGGGGCACATCCCCAGTGGGGGGTGTGCAGGAGGAGGCTGATCGATGTCTCTTTCTCATTGATGTTCCTAACTCTCTATCCCTCTCCCTTCCTTCTGTAAAAAATCAATAAAATACATTAAAAAAAATTGTTTATATAATACTGGTTTTTCATGAGAATTTCCAGACAAGGTCCTTGTGTCTTAGGAGTGCAACCAAAGGGAATGGAGAAACTGCTACCCAGAATTAGTTACCACCACTGACACATTATGAAAACCTGTTAACCAAAAGCTGCATGACCAACTGTAATCCAATTTGGGTTTGCCCTTCAAGACCCAATACACTCATCACCTCTTCCCTGAAGTGATTATTAAACCCCCAAGATAGATACAATCATTCCTACTGCTGTGTTACTTCTGTTACAATATCACCAATTTCGTTGTCACAGATCACTGACCTTTAGCGAGGGGCCACCATGTTTTAGTCATTTCAGAACCAATCATGCCCACCACAATTCTTGCTACATGGCGGGTTTCCTTTCGGGGTGACAAAAATGTCCTAAAATTCATTGTGAGGATGGTGGCAAACTGAATATACTAAAACCCACTAACCCATTTGTTTTGATTTTAATTAATTAATTAATTTATCTATACACTGTAAGTGGGTGAAGTTTCTATCTCAATAAAGCCATGGTTTTAAAATGCCTCAAATGCAGACGGAAAGAGAACACTTTAAAACAGGCTATGAAATAACAGTAGGCCTTGAAAAAAAATCGTCCCTCCATCCCGGCTCCCATAGAAAGGGAGGATGACAACTACCCAGGCATTTCAGTTCCAGAATGTGAAGAGGAACGAAGCAGGGCGCTCTGGCAGAATGCAGCAGCTACAGTCCAAGTGCTCAGCTTCAGGACAAGTCCGTGAACTTGACCCAAGGACTAGTCTCAAGCTCTATGTGGAGTACTTTAATGTTTCCAAACCTTTTGCCCCCTTTCCATGGTGTCAGCGAGCACCTGAAGAAACAGGTCACACGGGCTCCTCTGGGTTAACTACATATTCAGTAAAAGCGAAGGAACAGAACGAGAAACCACTTTCTCATCATGCGAATGACAGGAGCTTTCTGTCTGTTTCTCAGAACTTTTGGGTTGATTGGATTTCATTTCCATGAGTGGAACACCTGGATGACCACTACTACAATCAGAAGCTAAAGTCCATCAACCCCGTCTAACTGTCTGTCCCTCAGGGGTCACAGCCTCTCCCGCCACTCACTTCCAGCAACCCGACCTGTTCCCGTTTTCTTCTATAGAATTCATACTAATGGGATTCTATGGGATGTAAACTTAAAAGAAGTTTTTATTGATTTTTAGAGATGAAGAAGGTAGAGGGAGAGAGAGAAAGAAACAATGATGAAAGAGAAAGATGGATAGGGATCCTTGATGAGGATCAAGCCTGAAACTCAGGCACTTGCCTGGACCAGGAATCGAACCAATGACTTCCTGGTTCAGAGGTTACACGCAACCACTGGGCTGCACCAGCTAGACTCTCCCTATAATTTTAATTTGCATTTCTCTAATGAGTAATGGTGCTGTGTATCTTTGTATGTTTTCATGTGCGATCTGTACACAGTCGCTTTGGTGAAGTGCCTATTCAAGTCTTTTGCCCATTTTAAAAAACTGGGCTGTTTTCTTCCTGTGAAGTTTTGAGAATTCTTTATACATTTTTAAGACAAATCCTTTGTACCAGTAATTTGCGAATATTTTCCTAAAGTCTGTCTTCCGTCTTTTCATTCTCCTAACAGTGTCTTTCATAGGATGACAGTTTCCATTTTGATCATGTGGAAATTATTTTAATTTGATGAAGTCCAATTTATCATTATTGTTTCCTCTTTTTATAAGGGAGGGAGCTTTTGCTGTCATATTTGCAAACCCTTCGCCTCGCCTGAGGTTGTGAAGATTGTCCCAGTTTTCTTCCAGAAGTTTTACATTTATATTTAGAATCCATTTGGAGGGAACTTTTGTAGAATATATGGGGATTGGGTCAAAGTTAATTTGGGGGCACATTTTGCAGAATGTTCCAACTCCGTCTGTGGAAAGACAACGCTGAGCCCACTGAATTGCCTTGGCACCTTGGTCAAACATCAAGCGGCATATACGCCTGGACCTACTTCCGCACTTTTGACCCAAGTGTCCACATCTCCGGAAGTCACCTGGAAAATCAGGCCAGCTTGCTGGTGTCATATACATGTCTCATCATCAGAACCTGCAGCAGGAACAGTGAGTGGGTACCTGGTTCATTTATTCTGTGATTCAGAGGGTAGAGTATGTGATCCATACTCTCTCCAGCCTGGACCATACACAGAATACTGAGGTCAGTTTTTGAGATTCCAATATCAGAGGGGCTGGCAATCTGGAAGCATCCTGAGAGGGTGACGAAGATGAGGAGGCAAAAGGAATCAGAAGCCACGAGGACTGACTGCGAAGCCGGGCTGTCCGGCCTGGGATAGAAAGGAGGAGGTGAATACTAGATCGGAGCCTGTGGAACGGAGTTTGCTGGGAAGAAATACTCTTTTTTTTTTTTTTTTTTAAGACTCCTTTATGTGACCTCCTAGGAGCTGGTCAGGTGCAGTGCTGGTGCTGGGAGTCCATGGGGACACCGCATGCTTCCTGCTTTCAGAGGAGAGGCCACGGGGACGGCGATCTTGCTGTGACAGAGGCCACCCGGCTGACCGCGGGTGGAACACACATCTGTGTAGTAGAGGGCTGGCTCTCACATTGCCGTTGGCTCTGGTTTTGCCTGGCCGCCAAAGACGCCCACCACGCTGACTGTTTTGTACAAATGACCCGCTTCTGTCTTTGGCTTTACTGGCCTCATGAAGAGCTGGGGTCAGGTGGAAGGAAGGCATGTGCCCCAGGTCTCAAAATCGTGGTGGCGAAACTGCATTCGGACAGCAAGCTCCTCCAGCTTGGCCAGGCCTCCGCTGTGTTCTCTGTGTTTGCGGAGAAACAAATAACCCAGTAGCTCCTTCTTGCAGAGAGAGGCCTTTAAAGACAAAGTCAGCCTCTTCTAAGAAATGTTAACACTTTTTTTTTCCATAACAAGATGGGGGAAACATCATATCAAATCAGACCGGTCTCTTCTGCTCTGAGCTGTTTTGGGGTGACCTACTGCTCTGATTAGGGTAGAGGAAACCTGGCTTTCGTGAGGTTCGGAATATGGCCGGAGGAAAAACTGTCGAGGTTGGTTAAGTTCACCAGTGCCCCGCTGGCCTCAGCATTCCAGGAATTCACTGATTCATTCCACTGCGAACCACAGACACAGACGTGCAGGGCAGCAAATACCGTGGCCAAGCTGGTCTGACTAATGTACCCGGGGCAGCACGGAGCAGAAAAACAGTCACACTCCATTCGCTGCTGGCCCCTCACCCCACACCTCAACCCCCAAGCTCCTCGGAAGACGGGGTGGGGCAGGGGGAGAGAGTGCTACGGAAGGAAGTCAGGACCGAGGTTCATGGACCCCTCTTCCTTTCTAATGGGTGATCACCCACAAAGGGCAGACACAACCCCGGTCCTTTCTTGCTGACCGAGTTCTGGTGAAGAGCAACGGAGACGGCGGGTGGGAAAGTGCTTGGCAAAGTGAAAGACATGGCACCTACATGAGGATTTACTCACTTAACAAGCATGTGCTGGGCACCTGCAGGAGACATGCGCTGTGCTAAACGCCACGGGCACACAGCTGGCGACCACGGAACCTGCACCTAGAAACAGCCCGCCTGCCGGCCCGGCCAGGCTGAGGGTGGGAAAGCGGAGCTGGCGGCGCGGCCTGTCCTGAGAGCCACAGACCCACAGCATCACCTTCAGAGCACCCCCTGCTCTAAAAACGGGGTCCTTTCTACTTAGAGTTCTTTTCCTGAAGCCAATAGTGCTGTCTTCAGTGTGGCCAGTGAAAACAGTTACTAGGAAGGCAGCTGGTATGGCTTAGCTTCTTAATCTGGGTGGACAGGAAATATCATTACTTTGTTAATGAATTAATTTTCACAAAAAACCCAAAACTAAATCCTTAAAAAAAATAATCTTTGTCTAAGTTTCCTGACTGCTGTTTCAAGCAAATCTGCTGCCAATCTTGGCAGGAACCACACACAGATGTGTGCTGGCGGCACGTGTTAGACGGACATGGCACCGAGCTGGGAGGCAGGAGACAAACGCCACCGGCTCTCGGCTCCCAGGCAATCAACTTCCCTTTCCGGCCTTGGTGGCCTCATCTGTGCCGTGAGAGACTCGGTTAGCAGGGCACCCAGCACCCCCAACCCCTCATCGGGGTCTCGCTCCCCTCGTCTCGCCTCTGCTTATGAAGATTAAATTTAAAACGACCGGGAAAGACTGCTGAAATGGAGAGCATCCTACTTGTCAGGGGGTGTGGAGCTCCGCATGGCCTTTATTGATCTATTTATTTTTGTTAATCCTCACCTAGGGAGTATTTTTCCTATTGCTTTTTATTTTATTTACTTATTTAGAGAGGAAGCGAGAGGGAGAGGGAGATGGAAACGTCGATAAGAGAGAAACATCGGTTAGCTGCCTCCTACACTTCCCCTACTGGAGATCAAACCCACAACCCTGGCACCCCGAACAGGAATCGAACCTGCTACCTCTTGGTGCACTGAGCCACTTCAGCTGGGTGCCATTACTTTTTAGAGAGAGTAGGAGGGAGGTGGGGCGGGGATGACATCGATGTGAGAGAGACACATCGATTGGGTGTCTCCTGCACACACCCGGACCAGGGTCAGAGAGTGAACCTGCAACCCAGGTAACGTGCCCTTGCCTGGGAACTGAACCTCAGACCCCGCGGTGCATGGGCCGATGTTCTAACCACTGAGAACACTGGCCAGGGTGCATGTGGCCTCATTAATAACATAAAGGCCCGCTGGGACCGGTGCCAGCTTCCTCACGCCCGGGGATTTCTAGCAGCAGTTCTGCCTGAGGAACTGCAGCTGGCCTGTGTGTGTAGGAAGGGGCTACAGAAACGGAAATGAAAGTAACCGCTGTGAAGGATCAGCGTTTGCACACGTTCCTTTTCCCACTGCAAAGCCCAACCTCTCCCTCCAGAGGCAACTGCTGGTACTGGTTTCGAGAATATTCTTTCCCTGCTCGCCCTCCCACATTCAGGCAGATGTGAGAGGCTCCCTGCCCCTTTCTTCCCGGAAAAGGGCGCACACCAGCCCCTTCCGTTCTATACTGAGGCGCACAGGTGGGCTTCCGCACAACCCAGGAAACCGCCTGCCGTGCGGTGGTCTAAAGGATGCTGCCCCTCTAGAGCCTGTGCTAATAGCTGCATTAATGTTTCAAAGGGGCTCCGGACCTCCAGAAAGTGACTGTCCCTCCACAGAAAGCACATGAGCTGCCCTGAGCCCGGGGCTCGCTGCTAAAGCCCTGTCCCAGCATGCTCCGCGGCTGGGGGTCACAGAGCTCCAGCTGAAGGGGCTGAAGGAGGTGATCCCCCCTGTCAGCAGCAGAGGCGCTGGGAGCGATGCAGAGGATGTGGAAGCTTCCGAAACCCATGCAAACGGACTGCGGAGCCAGGAATACGGCGCACATCGGCAAAGTCTGGTAAGGCGAAGGCAGCGTAAAAGCCAGCTTTCAAAGGCCTGATACAAGGAAGTCATCAATGGCTCACTCATCATTTTCCCATTGATTACATGCGGAAATTATAATTTTCTGGATATAGTAGTTTAAGTACATTATTAACGTTACTTTTCCCTGTTCTTTGTACTTTTCTTAGCAGGGCTGTTAGGTAATTCCCCACGTGGCTCGCATTGGTGGTTGTGACCGTCCTGCTCTGGGGAATGCGTCACCACTAGTCACTCTCCTCTGTTCTCCATCAGTGATGACTGACTGAGCCCCACCTTACCAATGTTCTCTTCTTACTCACGGACACAGGAAATAGTTGGGCCTGATCGCCCCTAACTGCCTCTGCCTGGGCCCCTGCCACTGTGGCTCTGTCTGGAAGGATGTCCGGTCTAATTAGCATATTATCCTTTTATTAGTATAGACTAGTGGCCCGGTGCACGAAATTAGGGACCCCTCTCACTATCTGGGACCTCTGGCTCCTAACCGCTCACCTGCCTGCCTGCCTGATCACCCCTAACTGCCTCTGCCTGCCTGCCTGATTGCCCCTAACTGCCCTCCCCTCCCGGTGTGATCTTGCCCCAATTGTCTCTGCCTGCCTGATCACACCTGTCTTTCCCTGCCGGCTTGATCTCACCCCCTGCCAGCCTGCTCTCTCCCAGTCCCTGTCTCTTTGTTTTTCTCACCAGTCCTATAGGCCTCCCTCATCCTCTTTCCCCGCTGGGAGGGAGTGGGGCCAGTGGGGGTGGCTCCACCCTCTGCCTGCCCTCCCTTCCACCCAGGCCTCTGTAGGCCCAGTCTGTTTTGTTTCCTCATTCTGAGAGAGGCTCCGAGAGCGAACTGGGAGGAAGGGAAAGGGAGAAAAGGCTGTGAGCGGGTGGGCGCTGTGTGTCTGACTCTGCATGTGTGCGGTTGTGAGCGAGTGTGAGTGCTGGCCCCTCCTCCCCTGTCCCCGCCCACCGGAGCCTGCTGTGTGCGCAGCCTGGGCATTAGGTGGAGCCTCCTGCTGTTGTGGATGTGATGGACCCAGGGTTTTTATATATTAGGATAAGCATGCAAATTCAAAGCTAAGTGAAGTGCCACTATTTCTAAACACATGTGACTACACATGATATAGTCATACTAGAGGCCCAGTGTATGAAACTGTGAGCAGAGTTCACCGCTGCTTGTGCCTGCCTACCGCTGGCCACCCCACGCCGCCCCGCCCGCCTGCTGCCACCCTGCTCACCACCGTGAGCTGCTGCCTGCGGGTCCGGGGAGGGACCTAGAGGTGGTTGATGCATCTCCTGGCGACTAGTCAAGCGATCGTTCCGGTGGTTATGCTTATGGTCCCTGGCCTTTTATTATAGAGGATATTACTAATGAAGTAATAGCACCATAAATTGATGGTGTGTTATTTTATAGGCCAAACAAAGTAAACACACAGGCAGAGGCAGTGAAGGTAATGAAAACTTAAACAGAGAAGCGCCGGGGAGAAACCTGTCCGCTTGGTCTCTAATGGCCCAGGGAAGGGTGTGCTGGGATGTAAACACCCCGGTCGGGATGGGAAACCTAAAAGCAAAGGACCGGAAGGTCACACCAAGGCGAATTCCTCGGGAGGGAACTGCATTCACTGTGCGGGCGTCAGGCGAGTTTTGTGGAGGCGAGTTTTCTGAGGAGCAGCTGAGCGGCCACATGGAGCCCACTCTCTGCCCTGATGTTTAAAGTCACAACCTGAGGGCCAGCGAGAAAGAGACCTCATCACCCACAGAGGTGGGGGGGCCGGCTGCGGGTCAGAGAGGAGGCCGGCCAGCCCGAAGGGAGAGGTGTCCCCACCCCACGGCCTCTGAGGAACAGGGGGAAGGAGTTCCAAAGAGGAAAAACACAGGGACTTTCTAAGTGCGCAAAAGCAGGGAGGGGAGAAAGCAGAGCCACGAAAGGAGCTTGTAAGAACGTGTGGAAGGGAGCATCCTGCTAGCAACACAACCGCCATGCACTGAGCCACTTGCTGAGTTGTCTCGGGACCAGGAGCCGGGACCCGTGGGAACAAGTGACACCGCCACCTGGACACCAAGCCAGGGAGGACAGAGTGGGTTCAGATGCTGACTCAGTCTAGGCCAGGAAACCACTCACCGCCCCCTTGGTCTGGGGGGATGGGCTGCAGGTGTCGTGTAGTTAGAACTTTCCTGCGTGTTCATTCAATACCGGTAAAGCCAATTCTTTTATCCACGCTGTGCGCCCAGTCATTAATTTTATTTAAAGTTCCACTTTAAGAAGGATTATTTAAAAATATATATCTTATTGATTTTTTACAGAGAGGAAGGGAGAGGGATAGAGTTAGAAACATTGATGGGAGAAAGACATTGATCAGCCGCCTCCTGAACGCCCCCTACTTGGGGATGTGCCCGAAACCAAGATACATGCCCTTGACCAGAATCGAACCCGGGACCTTTCAGTCCCCAGGCCGACGCTCTATCCACTGAGCCACACCGGCTTCGGCTAAGAAGGATTTTTAACATTAGGAAATGACCGCACTCCATCCTAACCAACGGTGGGAACGTAGGAAAGCTGCGATTACGGGTAGTTCCGTGAGGAGTCACGTGTGGGGCTCTGCCCCCGCAGTCTCCCCGTCCTTCCTCTTCAGGTCTCCTGCGGCTCGTTACCTGCCGTCAGTCCAGAGCCTCCTGGGGAATGACTGGAGGACACGGCCCCTGCACTTGAGGAATTTAGTTTTGGGAGAGGCAGCATATACTCAAAGGGAACCCAAAGGAAGTCATAAAGGCGATCAATGATCCAAACCTGGCCGCTGCATTTCCCGTCTGTCAATCAACAAAGCCATACTCTCTCTGTACAGCATCTCTCTCCCTCTCTCTCTCTCTCTCTCTCTCTCTCTCTCTCTCTCTCTCTCTCTCTCACACACACACACACACACACACACACACACACTTTCCCAGGCAACACAGGGTCCTAGGTTGTATCTGAGACCATCTCAGGTGGCTTCCTCGTTGAGTGTTTAAGATGAAGTTCTATCTTTGTTCTCTTGAACTTTTTATTCTAAGCAGTTATTAATTTTTCAGTGACTAAAACCAGCTTATTGAAAAACAAAACAAAACACGGCAGGGTGCAGAGGGACAAGTGGCATGAAAAAGGGGTCCGGCCTGCGCTCCACGTTAAGACAGTCACTGATTGTGCCTAAGGCCCCGGCCAGCCAGACGCCGTGGCATTCCACGCCAGGGAGGAGGTGGTGGCCCGGCACGCCTGCCCATCTGGGTCCATGGCTCCCGCCCTGAGAGGGCAGGGCGGGTCCTCACAGCCCCCGGAGCTGAAGCCTGGGTAGAGAACGGCGTGATGAGAGCAGTTGGTCTCAAATCTGCCATGTTTGCATGGCCCGTGCGTATCAATCCTCTCCACGTGCCACAACGCCTCTAGGTTTTAATTCTTTTTCTCCTCCTCACTTTATGGGCATGGGCAACGTGGTCTTCATTAACGCACAGTGCTTCCGGCTCCCAGCGAGGAGCCAGGGCCCCGGGGCCACCCTCAGCTCCCCATCCGCTGGCCCCACGCGGCGCTGTTTCTGTGCCGCCGCCCGCCTCCCGGGGCCAGGAAACGGGAGCAACAGAACAGGAACCAGGCGCCTTGAGCCCTGGAGCGGGTCCTGGGGACCGGGACCCGTGCTGACCCTTTCGAGGTTTGTCTCCTCATCCGTAGGGAGCATATTTCGAACTTGCGGAGCGTGATGTTCATTAAACAGCATATTGTAACTGGAGCTCTTGGCACTTAACAGCTGAATTAGACGGCAGCTCTCTGGCTGGATCCCTGAGCTCTAGCGCTGACTGAATGAGGGAGAACAGAGGGTGTTCAGGGACCGTTACTTTCCTTTCCCGTTGGCAAGGCCTCGAGGGGCCCGGGCACGTCTGCTCCGGGAAAGTGAAAAGTGGATGCAGGGTCCGGGGAAGTGCCTCCTACAGCTCGGAACCAGAGGCTACCGGACAGCTGCTTCAGCGCGGTCACAGCCTTTTCTGCTTCTTTAAATATAGTTTTATTTTTTTAAATATGTATTTCTTTTAATATAGTTTATTGCATTTTTACAGAGAGGAAGGGGGAGGGATAGAGTTAGAAAGATTGATGAGAGAGAAACATCGATCAGCTGCCTCCTGCACACCCCTCACTGGAGAGTGCCCGCAACCAAGGTACATGCCCTTGACCGGAATCGAACCTGGGACCCTTCAGTCCGCAGGCCAATGCTCCACCCGCCAAATTGGTTTCGGCTAAAATATGTACTTCTTTATTGATTTCAGAGAGGAAGGGAGAAGGAGAGAGAGATAGAAACATCAATGATGAGAATCACTGATAGGCTGCCTCCTGCACTGTCCCCACTGGGGACTGAGCCTGCAACCCGGGCATGTGCATGTGGCTGGAATCGAACCTGGGACCCTTCAGTCCACAGGCTGATGCTGTATCAATTGAGCCAAAGCAGATAGGGCTATATGTTTATTTTTTAAAAAGACAGTGGTACCTCGAGATATGAGTTTAATTTGTTCCATAACCTTGAGGAGTGGGAAACTAGAAGACGCTCGAGTCGCAGTAAACTGGTGGGTCGTGTGCAGCTGGCCGATCCGCAAGATTACTCGTATCTCAAATGTTGTTCATATTTCAAAGCAAAAATCGCTCGCTCGCTCGACGGCTCGTATCTCAAAAATCTCTTATGTTAGGGCACTCGTATCTCGAGGTACCACTGTATATATTTTATTGATTTCAGAGAGGAAGGGGGAGAGACAGAGACAGAAACATCAATGATGAGAGAGAATAATTGATTGGCTGCCTCCTTGCAGGCCTCCTACTCGAGGTCGAATCTGCAACCTGGGCATGTGCCCTGACCGGGAGTCGGACCGTGACCACCTGGTTTATAGCAGAGAGTCAACCATTGAGCCACACCAGCTGGGCCTGCCTTTTTTCCTAAAAGCCCACAGCAAGCCCTCCATGGACTGTCCCACAGATAAGGTCTTGAGTCCCCTCGCCATTCTCCTTTCTCTCTTTTAAATGTGCCTGCGTTCGGCAGCTCGGGCTGCCATAACAAAATGCCAGTCCAGGTGGCGGGAAGGCGAGGGTCAAGGCGCCAGCAGGCTTGGTTTCACCTGAGGCCTCTCACCCTGGCTCCCGGGTCCACCTTTTTGCTGGGTCCTCGCATGGCCTTTCCTCTGGTGTCCTCCTCTTCTAAAGACACTGGCTCTACTGCTCAGGGCCATCCTCCTGCCTCATTTCATCTTCAGGAACTCTTAAGCCTTATCTCCAAATATGGTCACACTGGCGGTTAGGCCTTCCATCTGTGAATGTGGGGGACACAACTCGGTCCAAACCAGGGTCCCAGGCCACAGTGCTCTGCTAAACACCCGGATGAAACACTGCACTGCAACGGGGTCTGACCACGGCTAGGGTGGTCACCTCCAGAGGAGGGAAAAACGGTACCAGCGTTAGTCCGCCTTTTCTTTATCCTGCGCAGTTTTTGTTATCGGAATTCTTTAGGGTGTAAGTGACAGGTTCCGATGGGAGAAAAGTGGAACCGGTTATTTCATACAGTGCGAAGACAGCTACGTTCCTGGCAGGGCCGAACGCCTGGAGCCCAGGCCCGTCCGCTGGCTTTGGTATCAGAAGGCTACCACCAATGACTGAGGCTGTCACCGTGCCACCCAGCTCTGGACCCCAGAAAAAGCATCTTTCCTCACCGATCTGGCCCAAACTCTCCCCTCAAACCAAACATGTCAAATGTGTGCCAGCGGGCTGCGAGTTTGACACGCTTGCCTTAAACCAATCACCACAGCCAAGGGATTGAGATGTGTCACCCCCAAAGAGGGGGTGCCAGGTCAGATCACTGTGGAATGGACTGCTGGTTCCCCTCTTCTTAACCCTCCTCTCCAAACTGGCAGCTGGGCAAACAGGATCTTTCTAGGAATAACAGTGTTAGCAGAGGAACAGAGAAGCATGCTAAAAGATCACTGCCTCTCTTTTTAAGAAGTTCTCCACCTTTGCAGGTTTTACGTATCGGAATGACCTCAAACGCATCCTCTGCCCGGGTGCTGACCAAAGACTGACCCAAGGCGGGCGAAGAATGTCCTCGCACATCCCAGCTCCTCCCATCAGTGAGAGCTGCATGCTGTGGGAAGCCGCGGCAGTTTCTCCTCCTGGCAGTCCTGAGAACGAGTCCGATTGATCCTGGACGCATCAAGAAATTATATCGAGTCCGGCCTGTGTGCTTAATGGTTTAACACTGACTTATGAACCAGGAGTTCACGATTTGATTCTCTCTCATCACTGATTTCCATCTTTCTCTCCCTCTCTGAAATCAATAAAAAAATATTCTTAAAACATTCACTTGTCAATTATCCTATCTAATAACAGAGGACTCTCCAAATTGTTCATTACTCCGTAACCTCAGGACCGATCGCAGGAGGCCGCCTGTGCACTGCTCCAGACTCGGGCTAGAAGAAGCAGGGAGGCGCCCAGAGGAGGTGGGGCCATCCCGTGGCAGGGAGGGGGGGTAAGAGCCCGGAGGGCCCCGTCACCAGTCCTTTGCCACCACCGCTCACACTCAGCGCACCCACCACCCACCCGCCAGGGGAAGGAGCACAGCACAGCAGGTGGCGGATCCACGCTCTCCTCTCCAGCCACGAGGGGGTGGAGTCGCCCCATTGCTCCAGAGCAGGGGTGCAAGGGGAGAGGTGCCCAGAGAAGGCAGGACCAGCCCGAGGCGAGGCAATGTGAGGGTGTGAGTTGGGGCTTTAAGCGGCCAGAGAAGGCCAGAGGGGTGGGGGGCGGGGGCAGGCGCACTGGAGCTCTGCGTGGAGAGGTTCAGACGTCAAGACAGGACGGGGCCACGCGATTTCCCGTGCTCGGCTCCTAGTATCTTAACAAAACTGAAAGAAACATATTTTCAGCTGCAACAGACCGATTACCAGAGATCACTCATTCATCCAACAACCGTTAACTGCCCTTCAACTAGCTGGCAGGTGCTGTGCTAGGTACTAGGACAGACAAGAACAACTCAAAAGAAAAAAACTTTCAGGGGGGAAGAGAGACGGGGAGATGGAAAGGGACACAGAAAGGATAAATGGGAATGGGAAAAATAAAAGACTTTAGTTGCACTGCTTACAAAGCATTTTTGCATATATACTCTCGCTTTTCCTCACAATGAACTACTTTTACATATTAGGCAAGTGGAACCCAAAAAGAATAAACAAGTTGCACCAAATTACCGAGCCAATAAGAGCAGGAGTCTGAACTTACCCTCCAATGAGATTTCCAATCTCCCCCTCTTATCTTCTTCCATTATGTATTTCGCCCAAAGAGTCTCTTCTTCCTCATTTCTAATGCTCACACTCAGATTACCCTTCAACTACAGCACTATTTCCTGAGCGAAACTAAAAATTAAGTGGTAAGCAATGACAGTTCCTTCATCAAACAGATATGGGAAGGAAGTTCAAGGGTAAAATTCCTCCCCTCCATCCTCCACTTCCGCGAGATTTCTCATGCTCCCACAATGACCGTGCCTAGGCAAGTGGGGTGCAGTTTCTCAAACAACTGACTACTGCCTTCCACTCCCCGTGCAGCTCCTGCGTGACTAAGAGCCTTCCAAAGCACGGGCTCCAGAGTCGGGTGGAACTGGGTTCAATGCGGCTCTGTGTGATGCTGGAGAGGTTATTAAGCCAGCGCACACTTTTTTTTTTTTTTTTTAATCTGTGAAACAGATATGACAGTAACAGCAGCTATCTCCTAGGAATCTTTTTTAAAAAAATATGTATTTTGTTGATTTTTTTTTACAGAGAGGAAGGGAGGGGGATAGAGAGTTAGAAATATCGATGAGAGAGAAACATTGATCAGCTGCCTCTTACACACTCCCTACTGGGGATGTGCCCGCAACCAAGGTACACATCCTTGACTGGAATCGAACCTGGGACCTTTAGGTCCACAGGCCAACACTCTAGCCACTGAGCCAAACTGGCTAGGGCCTCCTAGAACCTTATGGCAACAACAAAATCAGGGTCAGAGGCAGCTACGGAGCGGCAAAGGCAAGCACGGACTTCTCGGTGAGAGGCCAGGTCCGATTCCCGCGCTCCCAGGGAAGCAGACCGTGCCACTTGGGGAGTGACCTGTTCCCAGAATCCTCTCAGGCACGCACCTGTCAGGTGACCCGGTAAGAACAGGACTGAGCCCACAGACCGATGTGGGAACTGGAGATGATAACCGTCCTGGAACATATGCCTTCACCTGCAACATGTCTGGTTTGTACCGGAATCTGGAAGAACCAGAAAGCTGACATTTTAATGCGCAAGGACTTGTTAAAGTTCGTTTTGTGCTAGCTCAGACCCTTTGGTGAATCCCGACAGCTCTGAAGTGTGCCCTCAGTGGCCCTTTAGTCCTTGCTGCCGACCTGCTGCCTGGACCGGCTCTGCCCCTGCACACTGCTCGGCGGACTCAGTTTCCCTCAGGACCCAGGCAAGCCTCCCGGCTTTTTTCTGCCTTCAAGTAACCCTCCATCAAGTCAGGAAACGACGACAGAAAAACGAAGAACTAGATTATTTCCTCTCCGTCCGCGCTGGATGGAAGCTCAGGAAAAGAGAGACATTCGTGGGGCTGGAGCAGGAAGAGGCTTCCGGGAGGAAGCGTGCACGGGGCTGGGTTCCGAGGGCGTCATGGGGAGAACACAGGTTGTGCGCAGATGCCTGACTACAGCAGTGGGGAGCGGAGGGGAGCTCCTGAGACCGAGGTCCCCGAGAGTGCGCTGTCAGGCCAGGGAGGGCTTCGCTGGCAGGGACAGGGCTTTATGCCGCCACCTGGAAAGAGACTGGTAGCCAGTCCCCTCTCTGCCACCCTTCTCTGACATCAGCTGTGTCTAAGATTTCACCAGGGCAGGGTGAGCCGATTCGCCCTTCATCACCCCTGGGATCTGGTGATCACGAGGGTCCCTACCGAGACCAGGACACCGGTTTTGTCAACTGTAGCATGTGGCCACCTCCCGCCACCCCCGGACCTCCACTCCCCTGTCTTCCACAAGGTGGAGAGCAGCGAAGTGGAGTCTTCGCTCTCTGGCTTTGGGGACGCTCCGGTTCCCCGGACTGGGAGAGCATCCTCTCCGGGAAACGGGGTTCCACAGGACCCCCAAGCTGAAGCTCTGCAGTGGCTTCCGCTGAATCCCACAGAACCTCCCCGAATTACCCATCAGTTCGCCAACATCTGCTTCTGGATGCAAGGGTGCTCACCACCGAGCTCTCACTTGTAATTCACTTCGGCCCCTCCCCCTCAGCGGAACAGCCCTCACACATCCAACTGTCAATGCCGGCCACCCAGGTCAACGGGCACGGGTATCTGGTGCCAGGCTCTGGGGATAAAGAGCGGGGAGGCCAAGGCAGGCACTGCCACGCCGGCCCCGGGGAAATGGCGGCCCTTGGTGGTGGGCTCTGGCTGTGTCATCGTAATTAGACGGAAAGCACCAAAGTCCAAGTCTGTCAACGGCAAGGAACTTAATTCCTCTCTCAGGCCAGTGTATCTGCGTGTCAACCAAGCCCCAATCCAAGCTCTCAGCTGATCAGTCACATCGCAGTGGGTTCACTGTGTCATAAAATTCAACAAGGAGGACTGCCATCCAGGGACTGCGTTCTGCGTTCTGCGTCTGAGCCCCGAGGAAGATGGGAGTCCGGGGTGCCCCACCTGAGCACCAGGCCTCTCCCCTGGCTCCTGTGCAGTTTCTGATCAGGACTACATTAGAAGAGGATTCCATTAGTCTAATTAAATGCTTTGCTGCTTAAGGGAAATGAAAGGAATTAATTTATTGAGTATCTACTAAGTGCCAGGCACCTTGCTAGATGCTTTAGCAAGTAATCTCATTGAATCACCGCACAGCTCTGGAGGTAGGTCATACGCCCATTTTACAGAGCGCCAGACTGAGGCACCAAGAGCTTACCAAGCTGCTCAGGCAACCAGGCCAGTGGAAACCGAAGAGCCAGCGCTGCAGAGCACCGAGCGGTGTGTCCCCGGCCACATGGTCCCTGAAGGCGAAGTGCTTACCTTGGCGGAGACAGCCACCCATCACGAGGAAAAGGCAATTCAGACCCTGGTCACCTTGAAGAGGAGAGAAGGTGCCCCTCCTTGGGCTTTATTAGCCCGCTCTCGACTCAGCCCCTGCACTGCTCCCCACTGCCAGCCCTTCCCTTTATTCTCATCCACCCCAACCCTCCGCCTCCCCAAGAATCAGACTTCCTGCCAGTCCCTGTCCCCCTCCATACGGTAGAGCACGGCACCACTAACGGGATCCACCCCACCGCACCTGCATGCCTGCGCCTTGGCTGCCTTCCCCCCCCCCCCCCCCCCCTGGTGCTGGCTGAGGACAGCAAATTCCTGGAGGCGGGGCTCAGGATCACACCTATTTGCACTTTTTACTCTGGCTTATAGTTAGTACACGTCCAGAGGTGTTTTTTAATGAAGGTTCTGCTATCAGCAAAAAGGCCCTCCCCACCTCTAAAAAGACGGACAAAACTTCCAGAACCTACCCAGCGGATGAGACCTTTGCAACTATCCTAAGGGGTGCCAAGCAGCGTGCTGACCCAGGTTGGTCTCCTGTTCCGGACTCATTCCTTGCTGAGTCCAGTTCAAGTCTCCCCTCCCCTCCCTTCTTTCCTTCCTTAAATTTTATTGGGGTGCCATTGGTCTACATGAACGTACAGGGGTCAGGTAGGGGTTTCTATGCTACAAGGTCTGTGTATGGCACCGTGTGCCCACCACCCAAAGTCACAGCTTCTCCCTTCGCCATTTATGAGGATCTTCTTCTCCCCACCCTCTTCCCTCTGGCCACCACCACACTGCTGTTTGTGTCCATGAGTTTCCGTTTATATCCCACATATGCGTGAACTCATCTGGTTCTTAGCTGTTTCTGACTTCTTTCACTTAGCGTGATGTTCTCAGGGTCCATTCATGTTGCTGCAAATGGTGCTATTGCATCCTTTCTTACGGCGGATCCATTGCGTTAGATGTACCACATCTTCTTTATCCGGTCCTTTATCGCAGGACACTCTGGTTGTTCCATGTCGTGGCCTCAGTTTTCTTTTGAGTCGTCGTTTTTCACATGAAATGACTACTATGCTAATGCAAAAAGTGTAAGGAATGGGAACGAGACCGAAATGGTTAAATATTAACTGACTAAGCTTCCACTAATTCCAAACTACTATAAGTACAAGCATCACAGCCGAACTTTGTAATGTATACACTTCATCTTACACATTATCCTCAAAGTAGCCTTTTCCTGTCAGCGCAGAAATGCGGCCTGGAGAAATAGAGCGGCTCACCAGGGCACAGCGTTTAACTTGACGTTGCATGAAGTGTATTCCAATCTGTGGACTCGCAATTCCCAGCACTGCCTCTCTCTGAATACAACTCCACAATAACGGTAACACATTTAATAATAGAGGATAGGCTGGTATTTTAAAATATATCCACTTTGCCATCCCAAGAGCTAAATTATTTGTTTCCCAAAATAACATTTTGCTTGTGGCTTGTCAGACAAACAGGCGGAACTGCCAAGTCCATGAGATGTGTCTGTCCCCGTTCCCCCCACCTGCTGTTTTTCTCCTTCAGCTCTCCACCCGCTGCCCACATCCTCCGGCCAGGTGCTCCTGGGATGGGTCTGGGTATAAGTACCAGGTGGGGGCTGTCTGTGTTCCTGAGCCTCTGTTTTCATTTAGAAGATGCCATGTGGTTCAAGTGACCGGGGCAAAGCGCCTAGCAGCGCCTGGTGTACAGTAGATACTCAGTACTCCTGCCCGGCCCAGCTCCATCTCCCGTGGCGCTGAGATGTATCTCCACACCACAGCGGCATGTCACTGGACAGAAACATGTTTCTTAAGGACTGCAGACCCTGGGCAACGGGAGGGTGGGCTCTCCTTGCTTCCGAACTTGGGGTGTTCCCCAAACCACTTACTTGGACTCATTTCCATCTTCCAGTGGGAGGGCAAGACATCGGACATCTTTCCCCCAAACCACATAGCAATTTGCATGAAGAAAGATAAAGCTCATTGGAATGTGAACCTTAACCGGTCGAGAACATTTAAAAATTCAAACCATTAAAACAGACTCAAAGTCGTAACTTCCCCTTTTCCTGTGACTGATTTATTCCACGTGTGGATTGAGGTCTGGAGCTGGTACATAACATTCCTCTGGAAGCAGGCAGGAGTAGCAGGAACTTGGAGAAACAGTGGTTTCTGATTGGGTTCCATTCTCACTTGAGGGTTATGGAGCCACAAGCACCCTGAAAACTCGACGTCCAGGAGATGGGCAGGACATTCGGTCACGGCTCCGGTCTCGCGGTGGGAGGAAAGCTCCAGGATGGCACAGCGCTGTCTCCGGGGCGCTCCGGTGACGGTCTCGGCGGCGGGGGGTAACCGGTAAATGTTTGCTTAGACCAGCGGTTCTCAACCTGTGAGTCTCGACCCCTTTGGGTCGTTTGATTCTTCCACAGGGGTCACCTAAGACTACCAGAAAACACCTATTTCCCATGGTCTTAGGCACCAACACACTGCTCCTCAGTGTAGCAAAGTGTAGCCATGTAGTTTACTGTTGTCCTATGAAGACTGTTGCCCATGCTATACCACGATTCAAGATAACATTTCATTTATTTGTAATTAGAAATAAATATTTCACAATATGTAATTACATATTGTTTTTGTGATTAATCATTATGCTTTAATGATGTTCAATTTGTAACAATGAATATACATCCTGCCTATCAGATATTTACATGACAGTTCATCACAGTAGCAAAATTACAGTGATGAAGTAGCAACAAAAATAATTTTATGGTTGGGGGTCACCACCACATGAGGAACTGTATTAAAGGATCGCGGCATTAGGAAGGTTGAGAACCACTGGCTTAAGACTATTCGTTCAGCACACTTCTCGCCTAAGTAGTTTCTTTAAAAGGCAAAGCCACAGGAAAAGTGTGTCTATCGCCACAGCTGGCTGGGACAGCTGGCCTGGTGTTAGAACGATGCAGGCTGTGGTCAATGGGAGGCCTGGACCCCCTACCTCTCCCGCTCGCAGGGCTCTCCAGCTCTCCGGGCGTGGGCCCCAGGTCCCCGCAAACCATTACAACCAGGAGCAGGTGGATGTGCTGCAGACACGCACATCTTTCTCTGGAGGTCCTGCAACATACTCTTCTTTTTTAATATATTTTATTGATTTTTCACAGAGAGGAAGGGAGAGATAGAAAGTCTGAAACATCAATGAGAGAGCGACATCGATCAGCTGCCTCCTGCACGCCCCACAGTGGAGATGTGCCCGCAAGCAAGATACATGCCCCCAACCGGAATTGAACCCGGGACCTCTCAGTCCGCAAGCCGACGCTCTATCCACTGAGCCAAACCGGTCTCGGCCAACACGCTCTTCTACGTGAGCACGCCAGCCGGCACCACGGCACCACAAGGCCGGCACTGAGCTAGCCGGAGACTCGCTTGCTTTTCCTTCTTTGGTAAATCCTTGTGAGACAGACATCAAGTGCCTAGTAAGGCCTCACTGTGTGTCAAGCAGCTTTAGGCACGCAGGACCCAGAACACACGGATTCACATGGCCCTGGCTGGTTTGGCTCCGGGGTTAACGCGTCAGCCCATGCACCGGGTCCCAGGTTAGATCCCAGTCAAGGACAAGTACCTTGGTTCAGGCGTGATCCCAGGCCCTGGTGGGGGCGCATGTGGGAGGCAACCAATCGATGTTTCTCTCTCTTTCTCTCTCTGTCTCTCCCCATCCCATCCACTCTCTCTAAAAAACAACAACAAAATACCCACAATTCACAAAAGTTCTCAAGATTCCTCATCCAATGGGGAGTCAGCATTTCCACGTGCCTATGTTAAAATGTGACCTCCTTTTCACGATGAGTATGGCCTGTGCTCTTGAGTTGGGGTGGACGGTGGCCTGTAAACGCGTGTACAGAGGAGAATGGAGCCCCTCACAGCGCCCTTTACTCCCTTGGCTCGTGCGGAAAAAGTGCTTAACTTATCAAGCACGTTCACGTTCTCATTGAATCCTGACAGCATCATAGATTTGCTGGTCAAGAACCGCTCTCCCATTTTCCAGATGAGAAAACGGAGACAAAGGAAGATCCAAAGACAGTACCTGGCAGAACGAGGCTTACAGCCGAGATTGTGATACTAAAACTTCACCCCAGTGTGCTCTCCCCCACTCTGAGGCCTCCCCGGAGGAGGAGGGCTGTGACCCACGTGGCCAGTTTAACCCCCTACGACCTGCCTGTATGGTGCTCTGGCTCCCGCTTTCTTTCCTACCTCTACCTCCATTCTGCCTTTGCCTCACACGTCCCATCTCAAAGACACTCTGCCTGCTTCTCCCAAGCCAGAGGTCGGCAAACTGCGGCTCGGGATCCACCTGTGGCTCTGTTGACTAATGAGTTTGTCGACCACTGTCCCAACCCAATGGTCCTCTGGTTCCAAGATCCACAGCCTCGAATCACCTGGGAACCTGCTGGCCATGCAGGTTTGAAGCCCCAACCGAGACCTGCTTGCGGGTCCAAACCGCTGGCAGGGGCCCAGCAAGGAGTTTCCAGAGCCCGCGGGTGATGCTTCTGCCTGGTACAGCGTGGGCACCACCTGGGCCTCCGTTAAAAAGCCAAGCTCCTCTGTAGGGCCTGGGCCGCCCCACTGTGACCACCTGGCCCCACACATGTGACAGACACAGACAGCCCCTTGTCCGGGACCGTGCAGCGGTCCAAAACCGCAATCACACCCAAAAGGCCAAGTGCTCAGGGTCAGCTCAGCCAGGAGCCTGAATCGGGTCAGAGGCTGCTTCTTCTCTGGCCACGGCACTTTCCAGAGAGGGGCCCGCTTTCTGGGGTCAGCGGTGTGGTGGCCTTCCACTCTGACCCTTTCCCGTCTTCAGATGCAGCTCTTGGGCGAGGAGCCCTCCGCAGTGGGAAGGCTTTCTGACACCCATCCCTCTTCAGGAAGTGCAGTGAGGGCTCGGAGCTCTGTTCAAGCTCGGGCTTACTCCATCCAGAATACATGCTAACAAACCAAGTAACTTTACCGCCTCACTACTTTCTCCAACTCACAGAACTCTCCCGAAACTCTCACAAGGATCAGAGGAGCTAATTTTGAAACTAGGATTAGAACCCAGAACTCCTGTTTCATTTTTCTTCTTTTTTAAATGTTTTTATTGATTTAAGAGAAAGAGAAAAACATCAACGTGAGAGAGAACATCAATCTGCCACCTCCTGCGTGCACATTGACCCAGGATGGAATCTGCACCCCGGACATGTGCCGTACCAGGAATCAAATTGATGACCCTTCGGTGCACGGGACAACACTCCATCAACTGAATCTCACTGGCCAGGGTTCCCGTTCCATTTTTAAAGGACAAACCCACTGTCACCGGTCCAGCATTAAATGAATTCTTGTTAGTTAATGGAGCTATTACCAAACATAAGCCTGGTCCCTATGCAAACGCACAGGCCCCTGTCACCAGAGCATGCCGCCACATGGAAGGAATATCCTTTGCACAAGCCTGACCCACAGGAATAACGCAGGGCACACTCTTAAACAAAGAGAACTTCCTGGATCCCAAGCCCCACGCTCACAGGAAGGGCGGGGGACCTGTGTGCACATCTGCTGATTCTCTCAGCTACTCCCCTGATTTTGATGAAAAGGTCTCTGGTTTCCTCTGGCAAATAATGAAAAGTGGTTATGCTATTCTCATTGTAATGTTTGTTGCAGCAACATCTGGAGGAAACAAAAAGGGCCTAAAAGAGACAGAACGGAGGTTCCCGCACAATCTTTGCCCGTCAACATGGCATTTATGCTCAGTTCTGAGATACACAGGAACCCCATGTGTCTGAGAAACGAGGAGCTGTCCGAGGACAGAAGCAGACACATACATGCTCTCCTCCATATGTTCCACAGGGAAACATGCACACAAATGACTGAGGCCCTCCCAGTCCACCTTTCTTATTTTCATTTCTTAGAAACTATCTCTATTGGAACATCCCTTCCCACATTCACCCCCAGACACAGCTTCCGGAGAAGAGATGGAGGAAAGAGAGGGAGTGAGATTCACAAAAGGCTCCAATTTGCAGCATTAATAATTACAGCAGCTGAGAAGCTTACAAAAGCAAAGAAGGCTCCTGTTAACAGGACATTCTCAAGGCACTTCCCAGAAAACCGCCCAGCCGCGAGATTACTATGGACGATGAGGAAAATCAGAGCCAAAATCAAATCTCAACTAAGAAGACACACTTGCAGCATTTTTCACCTTCACTGCTACCATTAGCGTTTTTGAGAGAGAGCAGTCGATTCCACGAGTTTGACAAAGGAAGAAAAACAAAAGACAGCAACAGACTCCTTCTGGATAAACAGTTGCTATTCTGCATTCTTAACTCTACCCCTGCCACAGCAGCACAAGGTGGGGTCTTCGGCAAACCCACACACCAGCAAACAATTACCCACGCTGCATCTGTGCATGCAGCAAACACCCTGACCGGCACCGCCATGCACCCCCGGCCCCCGTGCCTGGAGAGACCCCACCAAACGCAGAGAAGAGCCCTTTCTGTGTGTGAGAAGCAGGCAGAACCTAAGCTGTCATTACACAGCAAAAACCCGGCGAGAACAAAAACCCAGCGGCAGACACATGTACGAAACCGGAACATACCTGAATTCTTCAAATGCGAACATGACCTAGACAGAGACGATTTCCTTCGATTGTCTGGTAGCCTTTTTGGTTCGGAGGACAACCATTTAGTCAGTCATATGGTGCGAAGTGCAGAAAAAGAGGCGGGGCTTCCACACCCCCTAATCTTCCGAAGTCAAAGGCTTTCTGCAGACAGGAGCCTGCAGCCTCCAGCTCCGCCAGCTGCTGACGAGCGGCAGCTCGCAGGGGAGGCAGCGAGAAGACCATGTGATCATTACAGCGAGCCTGATTAATGCAGTGTGTGCTCAGCTCCGGGCTGGCGGGCGGATTAGTCCAGGGAAAGAAGTGGAACCCGGGGTCCGGGGTGAACCACAGATCACATCCCACCTCCGGACCAGGATGTCGGCGGGGGCGGGGGAGGGGGAGTTAAAGCTAAAAGGGACGAGAATACAACCTGTGCCAGGGTGACCTACCTGATTACCTCATCTTCCTGTGCCTGCTGCTGCTGAAATGACCAGGTGGGACCAGTGTGGTCCGCGAAGAGAGGGGACAGTACTACCTGCCTCCATTTCACTGACAATTCTACAGAATTCCATATTAGACCTGTCCACTACCCAACACTGCTTTATCACAGGTGCAGACACTGCTGCGGAATCAGAAAGTCACAGTGTATGCCCACCACTGTCCCACGATCAATATGACCTTGCAGTCGATTGTGATGGTGATCTCATTTCTTTGATTATTCATTTATTGGGTATTTAATATGTAACAGGCTCTTAACAATTCCTTGAAGTACAAAAATTAGTGCAATGATTTTAGAGGTTAAAAATGGTAAAAAAGGGAACGAGGTGCCAGCCAAAAAAAGAGCAATGTCTTCCAGTTTGCAAAGCCCAAGTTGGTAAAATCTGGCGAGTGAGCTGAGGCTGCACCTTAAATCCTGCTGCTAAGAAGAACCTTCAGCATTGGGGCTGCAAACCTTCGTAAAACCAGGGGGACAAATCTCCAATGCAACCCTGTGAGTCGGTCTTGACTTCTTTTTCTCCCTCACACCACAAAGACCATCAGTCACTCATTCAGATTCTCCCTCATCAAAGTTTCCTTGAGCCTGTCCCTTTGCTCCCTCCCTGCCCACCGCCTGAGCCCCACCTTCCGCATCTCTCACCTGGTCTGCTGCATTCTAACTGGCCTTCCTCTCTCTCCCTTCTCACAGATTCTGCCAGCATAGAGAATCTTACTTCTCCAACTCCTTTTTTCCATTCAAACTCTTAATAGTCCCCAAATCCAGCCAGACAGTACTAGTTCCCCAAATATGCCAGGAGCTCCTTTCTTCAGTCCCGGGACCAAACGCCTAAATTATTCCTTGCTCCCTCTGTGACCTGCGCCCTTCCAGGCGCCCACACTGTCCCCTCAGCTGTCCGTCCCCAGGAGCCTGAGCACCCCAAGGACAGCTGCTCGCCCCCCGGTCCTGAGGACCGCGGGGGAGTGAGGAGTTCCTCAGGAAAGGTTTGCTTTCCATCAGAAGAAAGGGACCGCGGACTCACACCAGGTGCCCTGAGACGAACACTCCCCTCTCCTTATGTTACCCCATCTGAAGAGAAGTGAGAGGCCAGAACTTGCCTCAGAGAAAGGTAGTAACCGCCAACGGAGGCAGGCGGATGAGCAAGACATTTGGGGGAATCCTGCGGTCCCTCAGACCAGATAGCAATCAGCACCCAAGCTAAGCCAGAATGCTTCCAAGATATTCCTGACAGGTCTCCGCCTGAGACACCTCCCTTGGCATACGGAACCACCACCGATGGTAGCTAATATCACATACTTTTCAAAACCCCGTGCGGTCCTGCCCCTGATCAAAACCAGCCAATGGTGATCTCTAAAGCTCCCGAATTCCTAGGTAGTCAACATCCTATAGAATAAAAAGCTAATATGCAAAGAGACCAAATGGCGGAACAACCAGAACCGAACAACCAGTTGTTATGATGTGCGCTGGCCACCAGGGGGCAAGTGCGGAACATGGCAGGCATTGGCTATGGCAGGATGGTGGAGCAGGTGAGCGGGGGCACCAGACCAAGGCGTGATGCTGGTTGCTGTCATCGGGGCAAGCTCCTGGTGGTTACTGAAGATTCTTTGCTCCCGCGTGCCATGGTCCTGCCCGGCTCAGTGCCCACAGAGCGGTACTGCCCAGTGGTCCCAGCTGCTGCCGGCATTGGAGCCACTTCCCACACCCGCTGCTGGAGCTTGGCACTGGTCCCAATCACTCAGCAGCATCAGTGGGTTTGGAGTGGAAGCTGTCAGCCCTGATTGCCCCTGAGGCTTCTTCACCTCCCCCTGCTCCTGACTGGTGATCAAGGCGGCAACTGCCGCTCGCACCCGCTGACAGCGCTGGCCCTGCTTGCACCCCCTGCTGGCAGAGCCTCAATCACTCTGCACATCAGCAGGTGTGAGCGGGGCCGGCACTGTCACTGTGTGGGAGAGGCAGTGGCGGGAGTGGGGCTGCTGGCAGATAGGGACTGGGGCTGCAGCAGATGGGCTGAGAGCCACCCCTATGCCTACCATAGCCTGTGCCCACAGTTCCTTTCAAGGTGCATGAATTCATGCACTGGATCCCTAGTGTATATACACGTGTGCGCACACACACATATCAATACTAATGAAAGGGTATATGCTAATTAAACCAGACATCTTCCAGATATATTCCAGACATCCTTCTGGACAAAACCATGGTGGCAGGGGCCGAGGCAGAGGTGGTTAGGGGTGATCAGGCTGGCAGGGGAGAGCAGTTAGGGTGCAATGAGGCCAGCAGGAGAGGGCAGTTAGGGGGCGATCAGGCCTGATCACCCCTAACCACCTCTGCCTTGGCCCCTGCCACCATGGTTTTGCCAGAGGCAGTAGCAGGGGAGCAGTTAGGGGCATCAGGCCAACAGTCAGAGGTGGTTAGGGGCAATCAGGCAGGCAGCCAGGAGAGTGGTTAGGAGCCGGCGGTTCTGGATTGAGCATAAACCGGCAGTTGGACATTCCCGGAGGGGTGCTGGATTGGAAAGGGTGCAGGCCAGGCTGAAGACCCCCCTCCCCAGCATGAATTTTGTGCACTGGGCATCTAGTGTGTGTGTGTGTCTGTATATGGATATAGTACACACACACACACACACACACACACACACACACACACACACACACATATTTAATCTCATATCATCTTGTGCTGAGGAGTAGCCTTTGTCAATTCCATGTCTCAGGCCTCTAACCTGGGACAGGGCTGACGGGACTGGCAGGAGGAAACCTAAAGAGTTCAGCTCCTCATGACCCCCATCAGAAGCACTCTCAGTAAAAACAGCATGCTTGCTATGCACACACAGCTTCAAGAAAAATAAATTATCATTTTGGGCCACCATCCCAAAATTCTTTTATTTTGTAATTATGGGGGCCTCATTACTAGTGACCTTCATTTTTGGTCCTTTTTAAGCCTTCCCCCACACACAGCACATTTCTGATACATAGGTTTCTGGTCAAAATAAGTTTTTATTGATTTCAGACAGAGGAAGGGAGAAAAAGAGAGAGAGAGAGAGAAACATCAATGATGAGAATCATTGGTCAGCTGCCTCTTGCAGTCTCCCTACTGGGAATCGAGCCTGCAACCCAGGCATGTGCCCTGACTGGGAATTGAACCGTGACCTCCTGCTTCATGGGTCGATGCTCAACCACTGAGCCACACAAACTGGGCTGGTCAATATCTCTTTTTATTTCCCTCAATGTGTTTTCATTTCAATTGAATTAACTTTTCCAAGAATTAAAAACAAAATCAAACAAAAAATGCTTCTTGAATTGATAAGAAATGTGTGAGTCCTACACTGTGAACTAATTCTTTCCCTCAGATTACATAATTCGTCTGAGCTTCTACAGTGATGTTTAACTTTAAAATAATTTTAGATAAGCTACTAACCGAAAGCTAACCCCCAGTACCACAAAGCAAACACAACTGCAATACACCTTTTAGTCTCCCGCTTCCCAAAAGCAGGAGTAAGCTGTTTATTTCTGCATTCCTGTCCGTGTCTCTCCAGCTCCCCAAATAAGTGCTCTCTAAACAGCGGCCCAGGTCATTGCATGCACCCGGCTACCATGTTAGCGGCTGTTCTAGGTGCAGTGAAAGCCCTGAGCTGCTCAGAGCATCTGCTCTAAGGAAGGAACTGAGACTGAGGGGTGAGAAAAGGCTAATAAGACAGGGCAGTGTGCCGGAGGGGGACTGGGGTGGTGAAGAGTGCTGGGAAAGGCCCCTCAGGTGGTGAATCTAAGTTGAGATGTGGATAAGGAGACAGTTATGCAAACATCAGGGAAAGATCCCTGCAGGCAGAGGAGACAGCTGGCACAAAGGCCCACGGTGGGAGGGCACCGGCCTGGCATCCTTCCTCCTCCTACTGTGGTGTGGTGGGCCTAGGCCCGGAGCAGCCAACAAGAGTGGAGGGAGACACGCAGAGCTGAACAGGGCTTTGTCAGCCAGGAGAGCCCTGGAGAGCCAGAGAGGGCAGCGGCATGACCTGATTTTCACCGTGGGAAGGAAAACGAAGCGGGAGACCAGTCAGAAGCCACTGCAGCAGTCACAGGAAGTGACAGGGTCTGGACTCGGTGGCACCAGGACACCAGCAAGAAGCTGCTGGGTTATAGGTAGTTAGGATTTAGAGAGGGTCTTCCTCACAACTCGGGTGTTTCATGTGGTTCTTAGATTGCTAGCAAAGCGGAACAAAGGTTAAAATACTTAAACGGAAACGCGATGGCCACCACCAGGACCCGCAGCCAAAGAAGCGTAAGGACCTCTGTCATCTCTATCATTCTATCCCAGGGTTCGGCCCAATCACTCAGTAAGTGCCTGCTGAATGAATGCATCAGCAGTTTGTTGATTGAGAGAGAAGATGTCATAAGAGATGAAACTGGATTAGGCCAGTGTCCTCTTTCTGGTGCAAGCGTCCAATGAAAGGGTAGCCTATCCTTCTGACTAGACACACGCAGCTGCTCAGGGTCACTCAGATGCCCAGAAATGGGCCGAGAAAATCTTACCAGGAAGAGGAAGAATCAAGAAGATCCCAGCACCTGAGGCAAATTCCCATGTTCAAGCAAGCAAGACTTCCTGGGCACCGGCTCTCAGTCCGCACCACTCTCCCCTGAGAGCGGGGGGAGGTCCCAGGAGACGCAGGCCCACTTCAGGCCTTGCCAACAGTCAGGAACAGACCACACGCTCCAAACACTGAAGTGAGCGTCCAGATGGGGCGTCGGCAGGCACGGTGTCTGGAGTGGGGGCACCGGACCGTAGAGTTACTGTCAGCATTTGGTTATTGTCCCATTTCGACTCACAGTTCTTATCACGACCCCTCTGAGTCCTGGTTCTGCCAGGAGTGTCCCTGGCGGGGAGGGTGAGGAGCCGGGCAGTCTCAGCGCCACTCCTCACCCGCCGAGTGCCCCTTGGCAACTGACTTACCAGCCGGAGTCTAGAGTCTCAGCCTTTTCATCTAGAAAGGTGGGTGATCATTCTTGCCCGGCCCCCTCGAAAAGAAACTGTGAGGGCCCCATACAATGGCAGGTGCGCCAGCGTTCTGTAAATTACAGGGGCTTCATAAAGAAATAACTGCACTATTATAAACAACAAAGGGAACGATCCTTTTCCACTTTGTGGCTCTAAGATCTTGATAATGCAGGAATTTTAAGTATTCACCTGCGTCATGGAGTTAGATGACCCATAAATGCAACTTACTATACAAGGACCAAGAGGGAATTTGGATAAAAACCTATCATTGTAGGTATTCCGGGCTAAGATGACCTCAAGGGCAAATTACTCAAATCCTACTCAGCCTAGCCCTCTACGATGCTTCTTCTTTAATATGTACTCATTCTTTTCAGGTGTAATTTAAAGAAAGCTAAAAACATAACTCCCACACAGACAGTATATATGCGTCAAGGGTTGACATAACTCATTGGTGAGGGAACCAGCAGGATGCAAGGCTGGTTCAAAGGTAATAGGCAGGACCAATGGACACAGACAAGAGTGGTGAAGGCCTGGGAGGGGCGGGTACCGAGTGGAAGGGGTGAATGGAGAAAACAACAACAAACCAAGAGGACATCTGTAATACTTTCAACAATAAAGATAAATTTAAACAAACAAAGGTAATACAGAAACACACACAGTCAGAAAGAAAAAAGAAAGCTGTGATCATTTTAAAGTTAGATACAAAACTGGTCCATGTCCCACAGAGCAATGAAACCAAAACTTTTGAGGTTATCTTTTCTAATAAAGAGAAACCAATTTTAGATCGCCACGGGACAAAAAACATTTGTAACTTACCAATTTTCTACAAGCTAACATTTAACTTGACAAAAGTTAAGTCTCCAAGAATATCTCTCAGATGGATTTGAACAATGCTCCGGAATGATATTGAAAGACACACAATCATCTTTTTGCCTTTTCTCCAGGTTTTAGGTACTTTTCCTAAAATAACTTTTAACTTTCTGATCCATCCCAGTGACTGCATGATAGTAAGTTCTTTCCTATCAGGTCCATTGGTGCTTCTGCCTTATTTACATCCTCTTCATTTCCCAAAATCCTTCAAATGAATGAAGTTAATTCTAAATTTCTTCCTGAAATTTGGGGGGCCCTATTTTCTAGAACTTCCAGTCTTCAACGTTTCTCTGAATTCTAATGCTCACATGCACGGGTCCCTTAAAGAGGAAAAAGGCACATGTGGGTCTCTGAAGTAGGAGAAGGGGAATGTCTGATTCATAGAAGCTGATTCACAGAGTCCCCTCCCTCAACTCCGGCTATTCTGAGGCAGTTACCACAATTAACTCTAATCTCCTCACTTCACAAACCCACCCCCATCGTCCCTTCTTTCCCATATAACCCTGCCTGAAAGTCACAAACCAAACCCACCACAGAGTCCCATACAAACTCAACCTACTCTGCCAGGTGCAATAACATCACGGCAAAGAGGAAATCTAGTGAATCGGAGACTGTCTTGTTCAAGGTCTGACTTCCCACAGAGACTGGGAACTGGAATGAACCGATGCACCAACCAAGGGATCTAAAGAACTGAAAGATGGCTCACTCCCAAGCGTTTGGCATGACACGTGTCTTTCATGAAGCTAAGCGAGGGAGGGAATTTCTGGGGACCAGTCCCACAGGAGCCTTCAGAAATGGAGCCTATGTTAGTCCATTTGGACTGTGACACAACAAAACACCACAGATGGGGGGCTTGTTCACCAAGTTATTTCTCACGGTCTGGAGGCTGAGTCTGAGACGGGGTGAGGGCCGCTTCCCGGTGGAAGACTTCTCACTGTGTCCTGACCTCCGGGAGAGGTCTGGGGGCTTAGCCCGGTCTCTTTGATAAGGGCACTAATCCCATTCAGGAGGGCTCCACCCACATACTCTAATCACTCAAAGGCTCTCCCCTCCTGACACCAACACAGAGGGAGTTAGGATTCCAAAACACCCACTTGCAGGGGAGTGAAGCATAGCGTTCAGACCACAGTAGAGACCAAGTGAATGAACACTGGGAATTCCTGGCACCTACTGTGCTGGCCAGGCAGGAATGAAGGTGTTTTGTTTTGAAGAGAGGGAAGTAAAGGGCAGGAATACATGTGTATTTCTAAAATCAAACCACACAGGTCAAAAGGCACCTCTGCTGCCCTCAAAGGGAACAGTTGTCCCCATTTGAACCTCAGGCAGAGCGTCTGGGTCCCAATCCCGTCCACACAACCCGTTCCCAGCCTGCAACCGCACCGCAAAGCACTAACAAGGAAAACCTTCACACAACACATCTGCTGACTGGAGGAGGAGTTAGAGGGGAGCCAGAGATGATGCTAAAGCAACTGCGCGAATATATGCCTCTGAGAGTTGTAATTTGAGAAGTCCTGCTTTATGTAAATGTATTTTGTTCCCTCAAAAAGCTAGTTTTTCTTTCTCACATTTTATTTCTGAAAATGAGGCTTTTTCTATTTCTGATTTCCCACTAAAATGTACAGGGATGGTGTTTTTTTCTCATCCAAAATAGCACTTCGTCTTAGTTTCCAAAAGCGTTCCGATTTGCATAAGTCTTGCGTGTGTTTATGTTCTATCTTATAAAAAGCTCCGACCCCAGCAGATAACTCTGGTGTGTGTGTGTGTATGTGTGTGTGTGCGCGCGCACTCATTTTCACTAGAAGCATTGTGCCCTGTTCCATCTCTGACAGCAGTCGTGTGACCCTAGACAGGTGCTATGTTTCTCTCCTTTGGTCAAAGTGAGATTGGGCTGACATCTGTCATAGGTCGCTGCTGCTATGCCACCTTCGGAGGCCCCTGTCCTGAGGTAACACGGCGGTTCCCGAAGTTCCATTCATTCAGTGCCCGCCTGCTTTCGCTCTCTCTCTTCTCTTGCCTTTGCTCAGCGTTTTCTCTGGGACCCAAGGAAGGTAGTATCGTAGGAGAGTTGAATGGTTTCAGAATGTTTAGAAAATATCCAAGCACTTCTCTCGTGTTACCAAGTGTACATCTTTTAAAAAGCACGCTCGTTCCAAATGTAACCAGCTCCCTACCCATCCCAGCTCAGCAGCAGCCACCGTGGGAAGTCTTAGTCACTCTGACCTCAGACAAATTTATAAACCCAGTCTATTTTTGCCTTTTCTCATGTGTTTTGGTGTCATGTCTAGGAAACCGGGGCTTACACCAAGGCCATGAAGATTCCCTCTTGTGTTTTCTCTGTAAGAGACGGGGAGTTCTTAGCTCTCCTATGTAAGTTCATTGTCTATTTTGAGGTAACTTCCGTACATGGTGTGAAGTAGTGCTTCCACTTCATTCTTAAATATATTTTATTGATTTTTTTTTTTTTTACAGAGAGGAAGGGAGATAGAAAGTCAGAAACATCGATGAGAGAGAGACATCGATCAGCCGCCTCCTGCACGCCCCGCAGTGGAGATGTGCTCGCAACCAAGGCACATGCCCCTGACCGGAATCGAACCCTGTACCCTTCAGTCCGCAAGCCGACACTCTATCCACTGAGCCAAACCAGTCTTGGCCCACTTCATTCTTTGGTAGGTGGATATTCAGTTGTCCCAACACTGGCTGGAAGGCTGCTTTCCCCATTGGAAAACGATGTCCTTGAAAAGCCAGTTGCCTAGAAACACAGCGGCAGTGAGTCCAGTTTTAGACACGCTGACCTTGAGCGACGTGTGCAGGAAACCACGCCTTCCACGTGGCGCCCAGGAAGCAGCAGAGTGAGCTCCACAGATGCCTGCAGCGCACCCTTCCGGTTCTCCTTCTAGTGATGCTCTTCTGCTGGGGACCGTTTCGTTCCCTGATTCCCGCTGCTGCTCACAGTGCCATGTGCATAGTGACACGAATCCAGGAGAGCCTTCCCTTCTGGCCAGAAAGGAAGTGTTTGTAAGCAGTGCCCTAAAGCTGCTCAGTTAGACGTCTCACTCAGCTGGTGCATGAGAGCTACGCCAGGGGCCACCTCTGATTCTGATCTGCCCGCAGGCCCACAAGGCTCCAGGGTGTGGGGTGGTCCTAGTTTGTGTAAGGGGTCTCATTTGTCTGCCAGGCCCAGCGCTTTCTGTGTGTAAGCCAAAGTTAGAGAATTTAAATGTTTCCGCTGTTAATGGGCTTCCGCGCGTCAGAGCTGAGTGAAAAGAAGGCCCCTAAAAGGGCCACTAACTAGAGCTGCGCCAGGAGGAGCTGCAAGCACCGAGCCAAGCCTTTCTGCAGACCACCGTCTTCAAGGGACTGAAGAGCCCACGGGAGGAAGGAAAAGCCAGGCCGGAGCAGTGCCGCCGGGAAGACCGGAGCGGAAGCTGACGTGCCCTGGCCTCGTCCACCGCAAACCCGATCAATCGAAGTGAAAACAAATACCTAGAACTGCGTCGCTCAGACTCTTTTCCGGCACTTCCATCTCGAAGGTCTGGGTACCCTTCTGGCCTTTGGACTGCAGAAGGCCCAACTCTCACGTGTGTCATTGGTTCTAGCTCCAGCCCCACTGTCTGGCATATGCTAGGGCACTCCATCTACATCTCGCAAGTAAACATTTAAGCAAATATAATACATGAAAATACGTGATGTATTTATAACAAAAGTCTACGCTTTAAAAAACATGCGGGTTGACTGTAGTAAGTGAAAATATTTCCAGTTGTAAAGCATTCACAGTCATTGAAATCATGCTAATGATAACTAGTTCACACCACCTTTGTTGTGTAAAATAACATCCATGTGCTGACACCGCCTACACCAATCACAGTGCACACTTCTCTCAGAACCAGACGCAAACTAGCAAACTACGGTCCCAGGGCTCTTTCTGCTCAAAGGTCTGAAAGCCTGCAATCACTCCAATTTATCTATCGCCTGTCCCACCTCTAAGCTACCCACCTGGGGACTAAGCAAAATGTTTACAGCCAGGCAAACACACCGAGGACGCATGGCAGACACGCTTGGTCACACGTGTCCACCACACACTCTTAACACTCTTGTCTGAAGTCTAGCCAGCCTCTCAGCTGGGCTGGCCGTGGTGAACAAGACAACTGATTTCCTTAAACATACTACTCTCCGTTCTTTTAAAATCCACGTCTGCTCATTTCCTTCTGTCCCTTCCTAGCGTTTGTGTTCTCCTGCTTTTAAGCCTCACATCCCCGGAGCTCGGATGGTGTCTGAGTGCCACTGGCGGTAGCGGAAAGCTCTCCCGACGACTTGCGCTCCTGCAGAGACGGTTTTCCTTTGCTCTGTCGGGCAGGGAGGTCAGGGATGCATACCACCCCCGGGCACCTGATGCGGTCAGAGACGCGACGCTTCAATGCCGTGCTCCGTTCTGGAGAGGCTTCTCGATTCTGCTCACCTTCGCCCCTGCACAAACCTGGGGAGGGCTCCTCCCCCTGGCAGGTTCTGAACACCAAGTGGTTATTTTTCCTCCTCGTCCACAGACATGCTTTTTATTGTTATTATTTTTAGAGAGAGACATGGATGTGAGAGAGAAACATCGATCCATTGCTTCTTGTAGGCGCCCCAACTGGGGATCGAACCCACAACCTGGGTGTGTCTCCTGACTGGGAATGGAACCTGCAAACTTCTGGGGATGGGACAATGCTCCAACCAACGGAGCTACACTGGCCCGGGCCTAAACACCAAAGTTGATCTCCCCGCCCCATGAATCTGCCCAAAGCTCGAATCTTCTCAGCTGACAGCTTCATGGGAAGAAACGGTGCCAAGGACCAGGCTCACCTGTCCATCCTCTTCCATGGAGATAAAGCATTAATCAAACGTAATGTCATCACGTCTCCCGATCTACAATCGAACATGCTTTACTGCTGGAAATGGGGATGCGGGACTCAGTTCAAAAAATGTGAGAGCTGGAAACCCCCAACTCACACAGCAAGTGCACAGTAATGTCTGCTTCCTATACCCCGCCCCCCACCCCACCAGTTTCAGCCTTGTCCGGTGATCTTACTACCTTCTAAAGCTCATGCCCAGTTTCTGCTGTGCTGGGTAAGAGCTGGGGTCAAAGGCACAAAAATGGACAGCACGTGAGTCCAGAGAGCAAATGCTCTTGCCTATTTCTGCCCATAACTGAGGGGAAATATGACGGAGGAGAGTGAAAAAGGACCGGTCTGAGACAGGGAACTGAGCGCCCTGTCCCTGCTACCCCACCGTCTGTGCACCTGAGGCAGGCGACCGCTGGAGTCCGTTTTCTCATCTGAGCAACGAGGAACTCGTGCATCATTAACCCAACGAGCACTTCCTGCATCCCGGGTGCAAGGCCGGTGTGGAAACTGCAGTGCCGAGTACACCAGCTGTCCTCACCTCTGACTGCACATGTAACAGCCTAGAGACCAGTGGTCGGCAAACTGCGGCTCGAGAGCCACATATGGCTCTTTGGCCCCTTGAGTGTGGCTCTTCCACAAAATACCACGGCCTGGGCAAGTCTATTTTGAAGAAGTGGCGTTTAGAAGACGTTTAACGGTTCAGATCTGAGTCACAGCACAAAAAAAAACCAAAAAAACAAAAAAAAAAACACAAAAAACACACACATACAAGAAGTTTAAGTTAAAAAAATCTGACTCTCAAAAGAAATTTCAATCATTGTACTGTGGCTATCTGGCTCTGTTGACTATGAGTTTGCCGACCACTGGCCTAGACACTTTGAAAAGATAAGACAAGACACCTCACTCCAGATGAATGGAATCTCTGAGCGAGGGTCTTGGCACTGGGGAGAGGGAGGGCAGGGAAGAGGGCTTTTCAAATGTTTCCGATGCCCAGTGAGGTTTAAAAACCACTGGACTTAAAGGATTTCTAAGTTCTTGAATCTCACTTCCTATGACTTTACAAATGAATACTTTCTTACAGGTAAAAAAAACTCAAAAAAAAATATACTGTGGCTTCATTCATTAACAATGTTGGGGGAAGGGTGACTAAGGGTAGGAGGTGTCTCCTATGCTGAAAGGTCAAACTGTCCTGAGTCACTGCTAGTCTCAAGCACGCCTCCCGGGATTCCAATTCAAAAGCTACAGGCACCAGGTCATACATGAGATCCCCCCCAAGAGGCCTCAGATGCCTGCATCTTGCCCTTCCGGATGCACCCCTCGGGGTTACAGGACTACTCACCAAACTGTGGTCATTCACAGATTGTGTCATGTCAGTGCTCTTACTTAACCTTTTTCTTTAAAATCAACTTCCTATGATAAGAGTATTAGCCCTGCAAATATTAAAACATAGTACAGAGCCTCTTTAATTAAAAACGAGATGTTGGCACATGAATAAACACAGACCAATGACACACAATAGAAAATCCAGAAATAGGTCAAATTAATTAAACGTGATCAAAGACGGCATCTCCAAAACACTGGGAGAAAATGGAATTTAATGACTGACTGTGAAGATCTAATTGGCTTTATGAAGCGAACCATGAACTGGGCAGCATCTTATCTAGCAACTGGAAGGTGCTCCCAGAAAATGGAATTTTATTGTTATTATTATCCTCACCTGAGGATATGTTTTTATTAATTTTAGAGAGAGAGGGAGGAAAGGAGAGAAAAAGAGGAAAGAGAGGGAGGGAGGAAAGGAAAAAGGAAGGGAGAGAGAGAAAGAATAATTGATTGCCTCCCATAATCAACGCAACCAGGGATCAAGCCTGCAACCTAGGTATGTAACCTGGCCAGAATCGAACCCGCAACCTTCAGTATATGGGATGATGCTCCAACCAACTGCACCACCCAGCCAGGGTGAAAATGGAATTTTTTAAATTTTTAAATATTTTTAAAAAATTGATTTCAGAGAAGAAAGAAGAGGGGGAGAGAGAAACATCAATGCTGCAAGAGAATCCTGGATCTGCTGCCTCCTGCACACCCTGCCCTGGGGACCAAGCCCACAATCTGGGCATGTGTCCTGATTGGGAATTGAACCACAACCTCCTGGTTCATAGGTCGACACTCAGCCACAGCAGCAGGGCCGAAAATGGAATTTTTAATAAGTGGCACTGAGATAACTGAAAAGTTAGATAGAAAAGGATAAAAGTGGGTCCAGCCCTCCAACTATGTATTTTATTCCACAAGGGCCAGGAAAACAAACACGCCACTGTGTAAGCAAGCACCAGGAAAAACACAGGGGAAGCCAACCCAGAAAACTTCCCAGCAAGAAGCAGTGAGCAAAGATCAGCGGGTCCGCGCTGCCGGGCCCTACCTGAGCCAATGCAGCAGAGACAGGGCTGGCTCCTATCTGAGAGTGGATCCCCTCCTGCCGGCAGGATGGGGGAGCAGCAGGTCACCCACACTCCTCTGCGCTGCCTCTCCCCACAAACCAGCTGCTTCTGTTGGGGAGAACAAAGGTTATGGGGGGAAGGAGGCTAAAGGTTATGCCAATGGGCAGCTAACAGATAACGCAGGCTAAAGATTGCAACAGCAGGAGGGGTGGGTGGGTGGCGGCTCTGGTTTTTGCCGTAAGATTGTTAATCTTTCCAGGATAATGGGCCGATTTCTGGTGCGCTCCCAGGTTCCAGGTGCCACTCCCAGCCAGGTTAGAATGTGCTTTTTACACTTTAACCAGGACCAAACAATATGGTTAACAGAGCATGATTGATATTTCTTACAGTTATAGCTGGACCCCAATATCCTATTTCTGCCCCTCTCCAAGCGATTGGAAAAAAATCTACTTCCTTTCTCTTTAGCCACAATCTCCACAACATCCCAGGCATCAAGAACCCCTTCTGCGTGGTTCCGGTGCCACTCTCTGCGGGACCGGCTTGCCCGGCTCTGCCCTGCTGCCCAGGGGATGCCAGGCGAGCCCTCTCAGAGCCCACCTGGGACTCCGGGATGAGGACAACCCTTTGCCACCCACGACGGCGGCATGGAGAGATGCTCCCCCCTTCCTCCCGAACATCAGTCCTCGCCCAGGATGGACCCTGGGACTGGCTCCTCCTCCTCCACGTCCCCCATTCCTGCTCCCAGGGGCTACATGCCTCCGAAAGCGCCTCTCCCAGGAGCCGGCACCTCGGGCACAGCTTTCCGGAGATTCCAGGTAAAACCAGTGGAGTGAACACACTCACTGTTTCTAACACAGAAAAACACTTCGTTCTTAAAATTCAAACAGCATTCCTCAGGAGGGAGAGTGGCATGCTCCCTCCTCCCTGAGGGAGGCTGTGAGCAGAGACCTCCCTGGGAGAGGACAGTGTGATGGGGGGAGAAGTGAGTGACTGGGTAGCGATGACACCTCAACAGTCATAAATCCTGCAGGAGTCCCTCCCTCTGTATGTGATGCATGGGACTTCACCGCGGTGTCTTCCTCCCTGAAACATGTCACCCCGGTCTAATCATGGGGAAGGCACAAGAGAAATTCTAATGAGGGGCTCCCCACAATATGCCCACCCAGCACTCCTCCAAATCGCTGAGGCTACCAACCTCAGGGAAGTCTGGAAAAGGACCAGAGCCCACAGGAGCCTACAGAGGTACAACACTCCTAGTACAGGTCACGTGCGGTCCTAGCTGGGACCTGGGACAAGAGAGGAAAGGAGGAACCTCGAGGAAAGGAGGAACCTCGAGGAAAGGATGCACTTTGGTTAATAACCATGTATCAGTATTAGTTACCAAGTATAAAAATGTCACCGTGTCAGAAGTTCACAGGGGAAACTGTGTATTTGGGAAGGAGCCTGCTGTTCGATTTTTCTGTAAATCTGAAATTGTTCTAAAATACAAAGTCTGTAAGTAGAGAGCAAAAGCTTTTAAAAAGCTTCCTCTGCCTCTGGCCATGGGGTGTGGGACCTGCATTTTGGAAGGACATACACACAGTGATTCTTACGCACAGTAAAGTGTGAGAAACACCGGGACCCTGAGAGTTATCTATAATAATAAAAGTGTAATATGCTAATTGGACCAGACAGCTGAACAACCTTCCAGACGTCCTTCCAGACATCTGGAAGACCACCTTCCGGATGAAGCTGGGGCTGCAAGGGCTGAGGCCAGCCGGCGTAGCTGCAAGGACCAGCAGGCTGCGCCCGTGGGCAGGGCCTCCCTCTGAGAGAGAAGCCCGGGCCCAGGTGCCTGCTGGGAGCCCAAGGGAAGCCCGGGTCCCGGGTGCCAGAGGGAAGCCGGTGCCGGCAGCCGAGGGAAGGAAGGCCTCCCCTTGCACGAATTCTGTGCACTGAGCCTCTAGCATACATAACATCCTTTCAAAGAAATAACGGAAACGCCCTCCACACCATGCCTCATGGCAGCGGGACAGAAACACAGACAAAACCGCTGTCCCCCCATCTGGGCACTAATCCATTAAGCGGGTAATGAAATGGCTCTCATCTTGGATGCCAGCTTCAACTGCTGGGGGTGGCTGCCTGGAACATTGCGCCTGGAAGGACCCATGCCAAGCAGAAAGAATGGCATGATTTACAGTCCATTCTACGGCACCAGTGTCAATATTTACTAAGCATCTAGCAAGTGCCTGGCACAGTGCTAAGCTCTAGGGATCCAACAGAGATGGAGACGGCTGAATCCTTTATGAAATACAGGAGAAAGTGTAATTACAAATATTAGCTGGAGAAGAACTATGAGCTGCCATAGCGACAAATAACAAAACAAGGAAGGGCCCTCGGGTAGCCTGGAGGCCACACACCGCCTCCCTGAGGAGGTGGCATTTAAACTGAGGTCTGAAAGCCAACAAGTCAGCGAGGGGAGAGGAAAAGGCGGTGGACTCTGGTCAACGCAGGAATTAGTCCAGGAGAGATTTTCTTACCTAAGGATTCCTGGAGAGAGAACAGAGAAGACCAGGCAGCAGACCCAGTTCCTCAGAGAGGCCAGAGTGGAGGGCAGGCCCTAGAGAAGGTCTAAGGGTGCCGGGGGCTCTAAGGCAGGGACTCCGGGCAAATACGTCCCGAGGGGGAGAGGACTAGAGCAGGTGGGGAAGAGGCTTCCAAATCCAAGCTCCTGTAAGCTCTTGGAAGGTCAGCTGTCCAGCGTCTCTGAAGACCTGGGAAAAGGTGTCTCCGGAGCCTTACAAAAGCATGTCTGTTTTACTCTGAACGAGAAACACACATCGGCTCAGGTTCCCCTTTTCCATGGCATCCATGAATTTCACAGCTACATGCGCTCAATTATATTAACTTTCTTTTTAAAAAATATTTTTTATTGATTTCAGAGAGAAAGGAAGAGGGGGGAAAAAGAGAAAAGTCATTGATGAGAATCACTGATCGCTGCCTCCTGCACACCCCACCCTGGGGATTGAGCCTGCAACCCAGGCATGTGCCCTAACTGGGAATAGAGCCATGACCTTCTGGTTCATAGGTCAATGGTCAACCACTGACCCACCCCAGGTGGACACAGGAACAGTTTCTGAGTTGAAATCCTCTGGCACAAAGATCTCTACCCCAAAGTGGCAGGCCTCCAGTTTTGTCTTCATTTCAATAGTTCTAGTTTGTGTCTCTTAGAGAGAGTGTCCCTGAATCTTTTTTAGAAGTTGAAGCATCAATAGCAGCTGTGGTTTCTAAACCAAATACTAATGATCACATGTGATCTAAGTCATACAGTGACTGGACCAAAGGGCAGAATATTTGAAATCAGAACCGTGCCAGGTTTTCCTTCCTCGCAGACACAACAGACGGGTGCAGAGGTAGATCACTCGCCTCCACGGAGCACTATCAGCCAAGAACCTGCAATGTGGCCTCATCTGACCCTCACAAAACCCCGTGGAGGTGGAGCAGCTCTTCGGAGAGCCCTAAAGACACGTGCTCCGGGTGTCTTTAGAGACGATGGACAGCCCTCCGAAAGCTTGGATTTAGGAGCCTCTCACGCACCTTCTGACTTAGGTTTGAGAAGGTTTCCAGGAAGAAATGCTCCATGTCAGCCAGCCAGAAGGAGCGGCTCCGGGGCAGAACCCAGGTCTGACTCTAAAATCAGCTGCTCAGAACACAGGGGACAAAACTGACCGAAAGCAGTTATAGCAACACAAACTTCATTCCCAGCTGCATTCTCTCCAAAGCAAGGAGGAGACGCTGTCTTTCCACGGCCTTGAAGACAAAGACAGTGCATCTTCAGACACAGCAGCCAGAGCATTCAGGACTAGGGCTCCCTCCACTGGTGAGCAAGGGAGCCACACCACTTCCTTCTTTGGAATCCTTTCCTGGCCTTTTTTTTTTTTGGG
>PVJN01016466.1:0-37500 GCA_004026805.1 Lasiurus borealis
CAGTTAGGCATCAATCAAGCTGGCAGGGGGGTGATCAAGCTGACAGGCAGAAGTGGTTAGGGGCAATCAGGAAGGACAAGAGGCAAACAGTTGGGAGCCAGCAGTCCTGGATTGTGAGAGGGATGTCCCACTTCCCATTTAGTGGGATCGGGCCAAAACAGGAAGTTGGACATCTATTGAGGGGCCCCAGATTGGAGAGGGTGCAGGCTGGGCTGAAGGGCACCCTCCCCCCTCCCCGTGCATGAGTTTCGTGCACCGGGCCTCTAGTGATATTATAAAGCTCTATGATTTAGTTAATAAACTGGTAAGTATTTCTCTGTTCTTGCTCACTAGTTCACTTAATCTTTTTTGGATAACTTCTCATAAAATAGCATTGGTGTCCAAACATTGAATATCTATGTCATTTAGACTAGCCAATACCTGTATTATAGGCATCATGGCACATGACAGCTTTTTGTGGTGTTACTGCTATTAAAATAACTTTTCTGCAAATTAACATGGAGAAGTAGTCAGTAGGCTTTTTGATTATTTTTAAGCACTATCATTTTACCAATTTTTTAGTCTTTCATATATTCTGTGAAATACAACACAGTATATAGTATCCTTGGTGTATAATAATATCCTTTTCTAATTATATTAGCACACGTATTTCTTAGAATTCACCTTTATTGGCATTTAAAATTTTAAGTATGGTAGTTCTGTTGTTTGTATTAACTACATTTTTTAAATCCAAGAATTTTAAAATTAAATGGATTTGAGTAGTGATGTGTTTCTGAAAATAGTTCTATCACAGAGCTTTAACATGATAAACCATAGACTTTGACACCTCTCTTGTTTAGTACTGAGGCAGTCATTCTGACAGAATCTGACAAACTATTTGGGCCTATGTTCATTTCAACATGTTTATTGGTGAATTGAGTCATAGATTCCGAACTTTTTTCATTTTGTTTGGTTTTATTCAGAAAGCTTACTAAATGTTAACAAATTGTAAAGTTCTTGGCAAGTAAGTATTGTGGAAAACCATAACCTAAAATTCTGTTGATAAAATTTGTGAGGGTAGAATTACAAATGGTTCGTAACTCCTGAAGTTTTCCATTGAAGGCCTTACTTGCCCAGGTAGCAGAATGATCTGTACATGTCCATAGAATTTTATCTGCACTGTTTGCTTTCCCATTGTACACTGGAACATTCAAATAACAAACTCAGTCAGTCTACGGCTTTTTACCTTGGGTTTTTGTAAGGTTTGAAGTGGTGCAGCAATGCCATTTTAAATTCCTTTTGAAATAAAAATACAGTTTTATGACATTTGATATAATATGATTTGAAAACCATTTCTTACTACTTTATAAAAACTCTAAAGTTTTTATATAGTAAAACCTCATTAACTCGGATGTTCCTAACTGTATAATTTTGGTCCTAAATATAAAAATTGGAAAAAAATTTACAATTCTGTAAACTAGACTCTAAAATATCTGTGTAGAAATAATTGTTTTAAAATATCACACACACACACACACACACACACACACACACACACACACACACTTTGTACTATATAAGGAACTAAACTAGAACTTTTTACTGATGTAGACTGGTCTTTCCTCCATAAATGTTGAATTAGTAACATTTGTTGTTTGTCATAAGAAATCTTCTATGATGGTAGAGAAAATCTGCTTATTTATTTAGCTGATGTGATTTAACCTTATCTTTCTAGCAAAAACATTAGTTGCTATTTATTATAAAAACTGCTCTGGTTATTCCCTCTCCCATCCCATTCTTTAATCATAAAGAATTATAGAGACTGTTATTATTACTAAGATATTTGAATTTAATGAAACTTACTAGAGAGTTTAAGGGGAACAAATTTTCAGGTGGGAAACAAGACTTTTAATTAGTTTCCGTTTTAGAGACAGGAACAAAAGACCCCTTTCTTTCTCTCTCTACCATTATAGGTATATAGCATATTCTGACCCAGAGGTTTAAATCCTGAGAATTTGTCTTGTATAGAGGAATGAGGGGAGTCTTGTCATGCCTTTGGAAAAGGTGGATAATAGAGATGTAAGGTCTTGGTCTATAGACCTTCTAAGATCTGGGATAATCGTATAAATCAGTGTGGGAAATAGCACCACCTACATACACGCAAAGGTACATAATTACACACTGTTCACAGGATTGCCTGGTACAAGGGAGACAGTTCCTTAAACAATCTGAGATTTAATATAATTGTTTTGTTTGCTGGGCTATTGTCTTATAGCTCATAATTCTATTGGAGCTTTGTTTGATTGGACATTCAACTTTCCAATGCATCTTTAGGAAAATTCTTAAATATTATGAAAATTTCTAAATTTTATGAAAATATGGGACGTTAGATAAAGTATGATTTTGTTTCCCCCAAATTGTTTTTTTTCCTGTTTTTGTACTAATTCATACACCTTATTTAGCAATTTTAACATTTTTGTATTCCTGAAGTCTTAACTCTGTCTTTTCAGAATCTTTAGAAGAACAAGATGTTTTGGATAACACTACAGAGCAGACAGAGGATAAAATAACAAATACAGAGCAGACAAATGAAGTGATTGAAAAAGCATCTGGTACAGAGGAATCAGAAGAGAAGCAAGAAGAGACTGAGAATGAGGAAACCTCAGTGAATGAAGCCAAATCAATAGTTCCTAAAGCTGATTCTATTCCTGATTCTATTTCTGATGCTATTTCTGATTCTATTCCTAATCCTGAATTAAGTGGAGAATCATTGATGACGATGTAGTAAATGCTTCCATATGCCTTCAACTGGATAGCTGTAGTTTTGTTGATGTCAATTATTGCTTTTTAGGTGATGCTTTTTTTTCTCTCTCTCTAAGGATATGCTTGATATCATTTGAATTCAGATTGCCTAGCTATTTCAATATGTCAAAATTATATCTACTAGGTATTAAAACTGCAAGCAAGTGATATCAGTAAAATATTTTTGAATGTATAACGACCTACACTGGCTTTTAGAATTTTTTTGCATTCTAAAAGTAAACAAACATGATAGCATTCTTGTTTTTTATATGTGTGACCTGTAAATAATATCCATTTTTGACATAGGAAGAACTTTAGTTAGGAATAAGTTCTAACAGTGTTTGTTTTAAGGAATGAAACTCAAGATTTTTAATAGTTCATCATTAAAAATGGATATAAGTTTTACTCTCAAGATATTTGCCTGGGGCGGGGAAATGTCTATTTAGGCATTTACATTAAGGGTTAAACAAGTTTTAACTATATAGGCATTGGTACGAATTCTCGGTAAGAATGCAATTGAACAGTCAAGTGCAGTGTTTCTTTTTGATATCTCTTATTTTGCAGCTGGGCCAAAGGCACATAATATTATAATTAGCTTATGTTTACATAACATAGGAAATATTTCTGCACTTGACTGTAACTTGAATTCTGAGCATTATTTATACTTGTAAAATAATGATAAGTGAGTTTTGTGCTCTTGTGTATATTTTGTTAAGGAAAATAAAGATGATCTGGCAGTAGTTTTTTTTTTTGTTGTTGTTAAATATCTAGACTTCTTCAGATAGAATCTTGATGGATGACTTAGCTACCTGAAAAAATCTTAGTAGGAAGAGCTCACAATACAACAACTCTGTAGATATTGCTGAGGGCAAATTATGATGCTTTTATTGAGACTTGTTACCTTCTGAATTCAGGGAACTAGTGACATTTAGAGGTTCTAATCAGAGATTAGGTTTTTCTGATTTAGGAAAACTATAGGCCATTTGTAATTTTGGAAGATATATAAGTTCTATGAGAATAGGCAGTTTATTGGACTTAATATGTGTTTTAAAGATTAACTGAGAAAAATTTTGACTCATAATGATATTCTGGTACCTTAAACACAGTGTGGTTATCTTTTCTGTCTTTTACCTCTCTTCTCCATTATTAAAAAAATTTAAATCAAGTTATGACAAAAGGAGAAATGTATAGGAATGGTGTGTATAGCAAATATTTTTAAGTTGTACATAGTTTATTAAACATTTAATAAAATAACATTTGTTATTTAAAATTCATGTATATGATTTAATAACTTACATTGGATAGGTATTTTTAAGAAACTCCATCTGTTAATAGTTTGAAGCATAATGGTTTAGTGACCCAATTTTTTGAGATTACAGAACTGGGCTTAAATTTTGCCTCTGCAGTCTTAGTATGAGGATGATTAAACATAATTTATATAATGTTCCTACCTCAGTGCCTGATAATAGATATCAAGTAAATAGCATTTTGTTATTGATATCCTTATGAAATGGGGAAGGGCCATAAATGCTTTCTCTTGCAGATGAAGAAATGAAAAAACAATATGAACATGTAATTCAACTGCTCAGAATCAAGCCAATGTTTTCTGCATCAACTTTTACCTATGATATACATGTATATAAATATATAAAGGAGCCAAGACCGGTTTGGCTCAGTGAATAGAGCGTCGGCCTGCAGACTGAAAGGTCCCAGGTTCGATTCCGGTCAAGAGCATGTACATTGGTTTCGGGCGCATCCCCAGTACAGGGCGTGCAGGAGGCGGCTGATTGATATCTCTCTCATCGATGTTTCTAACTTTCTATCCCTCTCCCTTCCTCTCTGAAAAATCAATAAAATATATTTAAAAGAAATATATATATATAAAGGAGATAGGAATATAACATTACAGAATATAAACTATGGAAATGTTTTTGGATGAATTTAATCAGGTTTTAGTAACACCTTGCTGATTCTTCTTGTTATAAAATATTCAAATTCTGATGTACATTGCTTGAAAATACCCCAGAGAAATAAAATTTAGTCATAGAATCAAGCAAATATGAGAAATATCTTCAAAAGAAATATGGAAAATGAGGATTAGTAATATTAATGTTAGAGGTAACATGCTATAATCATAGTATTCTTTAAAATAGAAAAGTTTATTCTGATATTGTAATAAAACAGTTAATGGTTGAAAGAATGGTGACATGTCCTATTTCTGATTGTTAAGGCTACTTAGTATAAAGGAGGAAAAGCAAACAACTAAGTGCTGTTAGCTGCAGTGACCTTAACTTCCCTGTTTACATGCCTAATAGGTCATCATCTAAACTTTTCTCACAATACCCTCAGCATAATCTGCAAACATGGTTTGGTTTCTCTCCATCTCGCCTCCACTGTTATGCTGTGGCCTCAGCAGCTTATTTCAATTCTTTGACCATGCTGAGCCCTTTCCTGCTTTAGGTCTCAGTTTAGATATTCCCTCAGAGAGATGCCATCCCAAACGCACTAAAGTGGTTTGTGCTTTTTACTCTCATATATGTCACTTTATCTCTACTATTTCAAACAAAGTAAATATTTTGTTTGCTAGTTTACTGTCTATCTTCACAACATGAAATCTATGTTGCAAGGTTTTTGTTGACTTATTTACTACTGCACCTCCAGGGCCTGCTGTCTGACATATATTTATTATATGAATGAATAATTTGTTGGCTTGATGCCGTGAAAACTCTCCTTATTTTGCTGCTTCACAGTATGGACGTTGCTGAGCACTGTCCTCTGTTTGAAACACTGTTTTTTTCCTTCTGGTTTTGAGTGCTCGCACTATTTTCTCTTATTTCTTGGGCCTGCCTTCTCTCTGTCCTTTGCAGGCTTCCTTTAATGTTGCTGTTCCATAACTTCTACCCAGTGCCAGTGTTTCTTCATCCCATGTGTCCTTTCTCCAGGGGCTCTCACCAACCTCCATGGATTAGATTACCATCTGTTGCTCAGATTCTCAGACTTCCAGCCTTGATCTGTTTCCTTCACTTCAGAGTACTACATTCACCTGCTTACTGGAATGTCTCCCACTATCAACATACCAAAAAATGAACACTATTTAGCCTTCAAAACTTCAAAACTCCCAAGCCACCTGTGTTTCTCATCTCATCAAATAGAGCCATTATTCAAGCCAGGAACTTGAATCTAATTCCTTTCCCCTTTGTCCTATATCTTCACTGTCAATTTCTGTCCCCTGAACATCTTCCACTTAATATTTCCATTTCTCTGCCCACTAATAAACCTACCTAATAAAGAGGGAATATGCTAATTGACAATCACTCTGTCACAAAGATGGCTGCACCCACAGCTGAAGCCAAGTTCCCATAAGGAGCCTTAATGAGCAATCAGCAGGGACCTGAGGCTATACCCTCTCCCACCCCAAGGGAGCTTGACAGGGGACCTCAGGCCACACCCCCTGCCCTGGTGCTAGACCAGGGGACCTAAGGCCATGCCTCCTGACCCACAAGGCTTGATGGGAGGCCTCAAGTGCTTCCTGTCCTGGTGCTGGCTACCGGACCTCAGGCTGCTCCCCCTGCTCCAATGCCAGGCTGGAGGAGCTCAGGCCATGTCCCCCACCACGTGGGGCTTGACGGGACTTCAGGCTGTGCCCCCGACCCTGACACCAAAGCCAGAGGACCTCAGACCTTGTCCCCCACCCGGCAGAGCTTGACGGTGGACCTCAGTCCATGCTTTCTGCCCAGCGCTGGGCCACGGGACCTGAGGCTGTGCCCCCGTCTGGTTGGGCTTGACAGGGGACCTCAGGCTGTGCCTCCCACCTTGCACCAGGCTGTGAGACCTCAGGCCATGCCTCTCACCCAGCACCAATTGGGGTGGGGCCAGCCAGGTCTAGGTTTCATGTGATTTTGAGGCGCATGTGGACAGGCGAGGACTTGACTCTGGGTCCCATGGTGAGCCCCAGACTCTGAAGGGAGGAAGGTTTTCATATACATTTTATTAATTTTCTTTTGTCTCTGGCACTTCTATTATAGAGAGAGGGCAAATAGCAATATTAAATTATTTCCTCTAGCCAAAACCAGTTTGGCTCAGTGGAGAGAGCGGTGGCCTGAGGACTGGAAGGTCCAGGTTCGATTCTGGTCGGGAGCATGTATCCTGGTTGTGGGCACACCCCCAGTGGGGGGCATGCAGGAGGCAGTTGATCGATGTCTCTCTCATCGATGTTTCTAACTATCCCTCTCCCTTCCTCTCTGTAAAAAATCAATAAAATGTATTTAAAAATTATTCTAATTGATCCCCTTTTAATGTGCACGGATTTCATGCACTGGTCCACTAGTACATCCTATCTAATAAGAGTAATATGCAAATTGACCATACCTCTGCTACATCCAAGCCACACCCACCAGCCATGCCCACCTGCCAATCAGAATGAGTGCGCAAATTAACCCAACCAAGATGGCTATAGCCACAGAGAAGCAGGAGGGAGGCTTGGGTTGCCCCTGGTGATGGAGGAAGCCAAGCTTTCCACACACCCTGGCTGTCCAGGTCTTCGCTTAAGGCAACAAAATTTCAATGGCTGCTACCACAGAAAGAGTAGAAGGCTTGGCTCCGCTCCAGGCTACAAAGTTTCAATTGTAGAAGATAAATAAATCCCAGATACCTGGGTTGCTGGGGGGCATGGCTAGCCTGCAAACTACCACATGCCCCTCACTCAGGCCACCTCACACCCCAAAGGAACACCCACCTTGATCCAGGATACCCTTCAGGCCAAACCAGCTGGGCCTCCACCCGTGCACCAAGCCTCTATCCTACCTAATAGAGTAATATGTAGATTGACCATCACTCCAACACACACGATGACTACCCCCATGTGGTCAAAAGATCCTGCCCCCATGTGGACACAAGATGGCCACCACAAGATGGCCAATAGGGGAGGGCAGTTGGCAGGGACCAGGTTTGCAAGGGAGGGCAGTTGTGGGTGATCAGGCCAGCAGGGGAAGGCAGTTGGGGGTGATCAAGCCTGCAGGTAAGGGCAGTTAAGGGTCACCAGGCCAGCAGATGAGGGAAGTTGGGAGTGACCGGGCCTGCAGGGAAGGGCAATTGGGGGGACCTAGGCCTGAATGGGGGGCAGTTAGGGGTGACCAGGCCTATAGGGGAGGGCAGTTAGGGGCAAACAGGCTGGCAGGGAAGCAGTTAGGCATCAGGCTGGCAGGGGAATGGTTAGGGGGCAATCAGAAAGGCAGGCAGGCGAGCAGTTGAGAGCCAGCAGTCCTGGATTGTGAGAGGGATGTCTGACTGCCTGTTTAGGCCTGATCCAGGCAGGGTCCAAGATTGGGGAGGGAGCAGGCTGAGCTGAAGGACACCCCCTGTGCACAAATTTTATGCACTGGTTTTCTAGTTAATAATAAACATTAGCATTTGTGCCTGGCAACATGCTATTTATGAGTATTGTTTTATTTGTTCTTTGGCAATAACCCTGTGAAGATTTTTTATCTCTGGATTATAGAAAACAGATAGAAACAGCAAAATGGTAAGTGGAAAATCTGGGATTAGAATGCAGGCAACTAACTGCAGAAATTTTCCTATTAATTACTGTTGTACTGCCTTCTAATTCATCATCTGAAAACTGTCTCTTAACTGGTTTTCTTGTCTCCAGTCTTGCCTTGCTATCTTGTGCACTGGAGTTTTCAAAATTAGAAATTGAATCATACCACCACACCAATGCTTAACCCTTTAATGAGTCCTCTCTGGTTTTAGGAAGAGGTCTGAATTTACTGATATGGCCTACAGAGCCTGTGTAACTTTGCTGCTAATTACCTCTGGCATTTCTTACTACAACTACTGCCACTGTCCCCTTCTCCTCTCCCCACATACAAATTTTTAATTTTGCTACATTAATATTTTCTGTGGTGAGCATATGCAAAGTGTTTCTAATCTTCTAACCTTGTGTTCTTCCTCTGCCTGCAATATTTTCCCACTCACATAGTCATAGGGACCAGGGGACACTCAATAAATAATTGTTGACTTGAAAAAGTTGCAGTTAAAACTCAAGTTTAGAAATTTTGCTAACTGTTAAGTTATGCCTTTTATTTTTGAAATCTTTTTCATTTTATACATTGGACACAATATTGTTATGGATAATATAACTGAATCAGAGGTATAGCTTCTTGTGTGTGTGTGTGTGATGAGAGGTTCAATAATTCATTAAATACTGTATGCTAAGTGTTAGAAAAGCTAAGTGTCTTATAAAGGATCATAGGAATAAATAGCATGTCAACTAAGCCAAAACTCATCTCTTAATGCAAGATGTTTTATATTGAAACAACAATTTTATACTATCAATCAATATTTGTGTTAGCATTTAAGATTAAAAATGTAACGTTTACTTTTATTTCCAGCTGACGGCTACTTAACTCTTAAAACTAAAAAACAATTTTTCTTGTAATATTATTTTGTAATATTACTCTTCCAATATCACCTGTTGAATTGTGTGCAAATCAGCTAGACAACGGGTCAAAGAATGGCGATAACTTATGGAATTATGGATAGATTGTGAAACAATTATGGAGAACAGAGCTGCTTTAGAAAATTGGAAGAAAATGCAGTGTTATTATCTAGGATAACTTTAATTCATTACAAAAATTATATGGGCTTTAGATATAGTTTATGAGCTACGAAGAGCTATTACAATAATATGTAAAGATGAAGCAAAACAGATGGTTGTGAATTGATGATCTGCTAAATCTTAGAGTTTGTAATTTGACTTGTTTCAAAAATATTTCATCTGAATGTATAAACTCTACCTGGTTAATAACTTAATAAATTCAGGCTCTGAATTTAGGTAATAAATATATAAATACAGAAAAGTACTTTATTAGAATATAAAATTAAGAATAAAAATTAAACAAGTACTGGATTAAAACATTATACTGTATCAGTCTATAAACTATTGTCTCAGTTGACTTTCTTTCCTCCTCAGAAATTAATCCACATTTTATACTTTAATACTATTTAAAAATGCCTTTTTAGAAATTGTTGCATTTACTGATAGTAGGTGTCCCCCAATTGCCCTTTATCAGTTTGCCTTTGTGTGAAACTTAGATGCCACTTTTCATTTTTTAAGAAACATTTTTTATTGATTTCAGAGAGGAAGGGAGAGGGGAAAGAGAGAGAGGAACATCATTGATGAGAGGTTATCATTGATCAGCTACCTCCTGCACTCCCCCTACTGGGGATCGAGCCCACAACCCAGGCATGTGCTCTAGACTGGAATCAAACAGGACCCTTCATTCCACAAGCCGATGCTCTATCCACTGAGCCAAACCAGCCAGGGTCCATTTTTCATTCTTTCTCCTCCAGAGTTCCTGTTGTATGTGGATTAATTTATGCTATTCATGGGCTTTAGTCGAAGAAAACATTATTTACATACATAGTTCTATCTTAGTTGATGTTTTTTAAAACCTAGATTTTCTGCTTTATGTATTTTTCTCTAAATTTAAAAAATATTTATACCTTCCTTTTCTTCTTTGGCAGCAAACTTGGTAGAAGTTGGAAGCACTCTGAGAAGATTAAAAAGTGTTCTCAAAAATCTCCATCATAAATTAGGTTTTTTTTAAAGGTCTTTTCCAGGATTATGTGAGAATAAGCCAAATTTTCATCTGCCAAAGACTTTTACCAGATCCCTGGCACTTGATTTAGGAAAACTGGGAAAAATAATTTACTTTTGTGAAAATAAATATTTCTATCATAGTCTGATTTTGAAGGGTGAAGAAAGTGTGGAATTAAATGAACATTTTTTGGATACCTACTCTCAGACAGACACTGTGCTCTGGGTACTTTTATAAGTACATTCCCTAACAGTTCTCACAACCACCATGTGAGGAGATGGAATTCTATTCAAGCAGGAATTACATTAATTTCCCAAGACCTCTTAATTTATGGATATTGTAAATGGAATTGGAACAGAGGATCGTCAAGACCTTGTCTTTTTCACTACCTATGAGTTCTCTCCTTGGGTAGCTGAAAGACATAGACTAATGCTCTTTTAGGTTCTCATATTTTTGTGATAACTCAAGTGTTACTTCATCGGCCGTCTTCTCTTAGCCTAACACTTGTCAGACTCTCCACTCATAACCCTCCCCTTGAAATTCTTTCATAATATGAAGGCAGAGCCATATCTGTTTTTGTTCATCATTACATTCCTAGTGTCTGGCATCTAGAAGACACAATAAATTATCTGTTGAGTAGATAGTATGCATGCACGTGCACACACAGAATGGGAAATATTGCTGTTGTTTAGTAAAGATTTTAGGATTTCGGGAATTTTGCAAATAGCCTATTAGTTCGATTATTCAGTAGGGAGAGGGCCAGATAACTTTTAACTTGTAATTTAGGCAAATTCCAATGGACTCCTTTGTCTTTCTTTTTCATATCGATCCATCACCTGCATTGTTGTTGGAGCTTTCTAAAACATAAGTTAAAATTTTTAAAGCTTATTTGAGGATGGTACACTCCTTAGGTGGTTTGTAAGGATGACCTTCAGAATGTGAATTACTTTTCCAGATTTTTCTCCCACTACTCTTCCTTATGCTCTGATCGCAGATGAGAATTCCATGCTTCTGAGAGATGCTCATATTATGCTATCTTGGTTAAACTCTCCTTTCTTTAAGACCTAGCTTTATCTGTAATCTTCTGAGCGATATCTTTCTCAGCTTTCCTAAGTAGTTATTTGCTTTTTGTTCCCCTGCACTTGATACACTATATGTAACTTGTAGTGTCCTGGCCTCTTGCTATTGTCAGCTTCCCTTATTTGACTGTAAACACTAAAGAAAGGCTATGTTTCTCAATTTTTGTTTTCTCTTGCCCTTCTCAAACAAAACAACACAAATTAAAATGAAACTTTAGCCTGGCATGGTGTCTGCTACATGCATGTTTAGAGTGTGGATTTGTATAAATATGTGGTAGAATTGACTTGGCCAGCACTAACTAGTGGTTGGTGTGCTTAGATTAGAAAGTGAGGACTAGCTCAAGATATGTGAGTATGGAAACTGTTAGCACATTGAGAGTAGGGAGGAATCATTTGTTTTTGTATTCTTAGTGCCTGACATAGATGTTCAATAACTGAATAAATTGAACGGGAGATGACCTAGGAACCAACATGCTAGGGGGAGATTACAGTGTAGAAACTCTTTCCTAATTCATATGAACCCATTATTTGGGTAAAGTTTCTAAATCATATACAAAATAAATTGAGTTTGTTCAACAAACTCCCCTTTTTTTGTTTGGTTTCTCATTGAAGGATATCTTTCCCATTGATTTTTTAGGGAGAGAGGAAGGGAGAGAAGGAAGGAGGAAGGGAAATAGTGAGAGAGACACATCAATTGATTGCCTCTTGTAGTCTTCCTGACAGAGACTGGGGATGGAACTGCTACCCAGGTGAGTGCCCTTGACCAGGAATCAAAACAATGACCCGTTGGTGCACAGGCCAGTGCTCTGTACAACTGGTCAGGGCCAAGCTCCCATTCTTGAAGATTCCAACATTCCACATCCCCTGAACATACATTTTACTTACCTATGGAATGAGGTATTTAAAAATCTTTTTTTCTTATTTATTAGCTCATATTTGACCCATTAATGTTATAGCTGGCATTAGGTTAGGACTTTTCTGGATAAAGTTGCTGCTTTTTTGACTCTACCTGGTGGAGTGTGGACACACACACACACACACACTATATGTATATATATATATATATATATATATATATATATATACATGTCTATATACATACACACACATATTGTGTGTGTATATTATATATGTATATATATGTATATATATATATTAAGAATATTTTCACTTTCAGTATATAGGCCATAAGAATTCAGACCTTAAAGTTGAGTACTTGCTGTAAAAGAACATTAAAAGACAATGTATACTGTATATGGCATGCATAATTAAAACTTGAATTAGTGAGGTATATTTTATGACTTTTAATCACCTAGGTTAATTATTATTTTTATCTAACAATGAAACAAGTGCCCAGCCAGTGTGGCTCAATGGTTGAGTATTGACCTTGGAACTGGAGGCCATGATTTGATTCCCAGCCAGGGCATATGCCCAGGTTGTGGGCTTGAATCGAGGTAGGGGGATGCAGGAGGCAGCCAATCAATGGTTCTTTCTCAGCATTGATGTTTCTATTTCTCACCCTCTCCCTCTCTCAAATTAATATATACAAATATATATATTTAAGTAAAATAAAAATGAAACAAGCAACTTGTGCCTTACTGTCTAGTACAAGGATTCTATAGGCTTTGCTTACCTGCCAAGAGTTGAGACATTTTATGAAGTTACAGTGGTTTGCTTTTTAAAAAGTCTTTTTTTCTAGGGATAAAAAGGAATCAAATTTTGGAAAGCATATTCTCAATTCTGAGTGTTCACACAGCCAAAGGATACATGAATTTTCGGAATAGGATACTGTGAATTTTATAAAATAATCTAAACTGAGTACCGTCTGAAGTAAAATTGATATGCTTGAAACATGTTTTGGGTGGATATTGTGGATTGTTTTCAGCACTTTTTGTTTTTTTCTTTTAGCTTTTGAAGCCCTGGATTCTTTTTGCATGTTTCTATGATGTCCCTACTTCCCAATAAGACGATCTCCTGTAGCTGGGCTTAATGAAATTACTTGTTCTTTATTTAAGTACAATCACCACCATTGCTGAAAAGTGGGGATTTTCTCTTTCCTGCTGTCCATTCTCCCTGCTCACCACCCCTCCCACCGCCACCTCCCACCCCCACATGCAGCAGCTGCTCTGGTTTTAGTAGATTCTGATAAGACCAATTTATCCACTCAGCAAACAATTGTAAGCAATACTTTGCAGCAAGCCTGAATGTCCAGCCCTCCTTTTAGGTCAGGATGGCACCATGCTACTAAATTGGGTGTCAGGACAGCAGTGCTGTGTTCTTGGAGCTGGAAGAGCAGAGGTGGGAAGCAGACGACTTGCCTTCTAATCAAGTGGCTGGATTTGAGGCTGCCGTTTTCCAGGTGACTAACAAGAGGCATGGCCGTGGCTGACACTTCTGTTTTTATCAGTGCCTCCAATGCACATGTAAACAATTCAATTTGTGCATTATAGGTTTTATTGTCTCTAAAAAGTGATTTATGTCCTCATTTCTGCATTATTGTCCACAAGGCACTGCCCTCTGTCAGAGGGCCAGTGCTATGTAATTTTTTAGACCTTCGTGTTCATTAATACAGCAATGTTAGCTTGTGATCATTGTGCTAGACCTCATTGATAAGCTACGACAGTATGAGATTCATAGTGCTGACATTTAACCTTGCCACTGGTTTCCTGACCCTTCTGCTTCCGAAACATACGTTCATTTAAAAAAAAAAAACACAAAAAACTCAAGGTAGAACTCCATCTATTTTTCACAAACATTGTGGGCAGTTTAAAGGTTGGTCAGAATCAAATATTGTGCTTTCAAATTTGATAATGTATGAGTACAGAAGGATGACCTTTGATACATAGTGATACATCAACATGACATGAGCAGTAAATGCAGCAATTACCTTTACTACACTGAAATGGCGCTTTACTTTTCATCTTCAGAGCAATGATCGCAAGAACAAAAATGCATTTAAGTTCTTACTATGAAATTTTAAAAATTAAGTATCTTTATAAATAGTCCTAATTTATGCATTTATTTTCAACATGGGTTTTACCATGTGTGTTTTTAAATATATTGAAATCACCTGCCTGTGTGGCTCAGTGATTGAGCATGACCTATGAACCAGGAGGTCATAGTTTGATCCTGGTCATGGTACATGCGGGGTTTTCTGGCTCCATCCCTAGTAGGCTGGCGGTGCAGGAGGCAGCCAAGAGACGATTCTCATCATTAATGTTTCTATCTCTTCCTCTTCCTTTCTCTCTGAAATAATAAAAAAATAAATAAAATATATTGAAATCTGTGTCCTGTGGTCATGTAAAGGAATATTTAATGATGACAAGGAGTACCTTGGTGTTGTGGCAACACACAGCTACCTAAAACTTCTGCCACTGTCTAGGGGATTGCTGCACCAGTGTTTTAATTGATACACTCATTTCTCCTTTAACGAGTAACTTCTATGTATCAGACCCTGGATATATAAAATGACTGAGCCATGGGCACTGCTCTCAGGGAGCTCACCGTCTACTGGGTACATTGAGCCTCACAGTTCAATTCTACCTTGAGAAGCCCCAGGATGAAAAAGCAGTCAGTTGACATAGGAAGTACAAAGTGAAATGTGCATTGGCCTTCATAAGTCAGGAGAACAGATTTGCATTTTGATTCTTTGCATTTTGCCACTTTCCAGCAGTCTGACCTTGTAGGAAAGTTACATAACCTTTCTGAACCTTAATTTCCTGGATGTTAAAAAAAAAATCTGTAGTACACGGAGCTGCTGTGAAAAGAAAATAACAGAAAAAGTTTAGGCCAAGTCCAGAAAGGAAAACTTCCTTCTCTATATTTCATCCTTCCTTTACCTCCATCTACTCCCCCCAGTCAGTCAGTTTACCATTTCTCTGGCACAGACGTTTACTGAGGGAGTCAGGGAGTCCAAGCGCCTTTGGAAATTTTCTGCAGACTTTGTATGTGTGCCTGCACATTTTTCCAGAAAGAGAATACTTAGCTCTCATCTACTTTTCAAGGGGGACCATGAGTCAGTAGAGCAGGAATGCTGTAGCTCTTTTCTAGGATAATGGCTAACTATCAAAAATTTGTGTGCATTACTGTAATATTTGGTTTAATGATGTAAAAAAAAATCAGTTGAATCGTACATGTCTTTTCTTTGGGCATTAGAGAATCTTTCAAATTATCCTCATGGCCAGGAGCTATCTGCCAGATACAAAGCAGCAATGTCATACTCGTGGCAAAATTAGTATAAAAATGAAACTACAGTTTAGTATGTGGGTCTTGGGTGGCGTGTGTTTTCTTAAATATACTAATTTTATTAATCCTCCCCTGAGGATATGTTTTTTTAAAACAATTGATTTTTAAGAGAGAGAAGAAGGGAGAGGAAGAGAGCACGAGTGGGAAACATTGGGGAGAAAAACATCAATCCCACACGTGAGGGAGAAGCATGATTAATTGCCTCCCACATGTACCCAACCAGGTCCCTGCAACCTGAATGTGTCCTGACCTGGACTCGAACCCACGACTCAAGTGCATAGCACGCTGTTCCAACCCATGGAGCCACACTGGCCAGGGCAAGTCTTGCATGTTTTTAGACGACTGATAGCTTTAGCAGTGATCACTTTAGACATGAGAATTGCTTAAAACTTGTCAGATTTTAGTGAAGTTGGATTTTAAAAATAAAATGGTGGTATTGTGAGGAATCACAAAAATCTGTTACTGAATTTTTTTTAAAATATATTTTTATTGATTTTTTACAGAGAGGAAGGGAGAGAGATAGAAAGTCAGAAACATCGATGAGAGAGACATTGATCAGCCGCCTCCTGCATGCCCAACAGTGGAGATGTGCCCGCAAGCAAGGTACATGCCTTGACCAGAATCAAACCTGGGACCTTTCAGTCCGCAAGCCGACGCTCTATCCACTGAGCCAAACTCGTCTCGGCAGTTACTGAATTTTGATATTATAAATATTATTCCTTCATCACCCCCAGCTTGTTCTTTAATTGTCCCTGTCACCTCCCCACCCCCAATTAACCTTCTGCTCGTGCAATAATGTCATAAAATTTGTTTTGCCAACATCCGGCTATTTTTCTTATTTGGTGTTTAATACAAGAATTCTAAAACACAACTTTAAGAGAAAAATTTGGAAAGCCATTTCACTGTATTCTGTCACTGTAATGCATTAACTGTTTTTTCTTAGGTTTTCTTCTAGTCATTATTCCTGTTAGCTCATATGCTTTATGAATTGATATGCACACAGCTGCATCCTTAACCAAACCGTGTCTGAAGGAGCTACTCTGTGTGGGGGATCCTGCTCGCCTCTTGTAGCTTCCCACCTGAACTGTGATCAGCCTTCTGAGTCAACTCCTATCCACTCAGCAACACCTGCAGCCCTGGGCTGGTCACTGGGAGAGGTTTGAACCTGTAACTGTTTACAGACACGGAGCAGCTGTCACGTGGTGATGAGCTTCTCTTCCCCTCCCCCTCTCCCTCAGGCAAATAGACGCTGAGGGCTTGGATGCCTGGTCTCCTTTCCCAAGTATCTCCTCTTCCATTTCTCCTTCAGAATATACCTTTTGTTTGAGTTCTTATAATTTGCTTTTTAGGTCTAAACCTGTTGCATTGTAAAATGAGGTTCATCACATGATTATTTATGATAGTAAAAAAAAAAAAAAAAAACAGATGACCCAAATGTTCAAGAATGGGAGAGTGTTGAAATAATGCATTTAAGTATTTTTAATAATGTGAGAAAGTGCTCGTGATTTTAGTATTAAGAGAAACGTGGATATATGGTTACACAGTATATGTAGGTCTGGTCTCAAGTATACACATGTGTGTATATGTGTGTGTGTGTCTACATAAAGAGCCTGGGAAGAAATACAACAAATTTGCCCTTTGTCCCTCCCCATTCCGCTCCCCTCCTCCCACCCCACCCCCGCCCGCGGCTCCTAGAGCGGCGCTCCTCCCTTCCTCAGGGGCCCACCCAACCGCCCACGGAACGCAGACACCTGTGAGGCCTCACATTCACCCCACGAACGATTCTGGGATGCCCGGCCTTTGGCGGAGAGATGAATGAAGTGCAGACCTTGTCCACATAACGGTGCACAGAAGGAAACGCTCCGGAAGGGTAAGAAGGCCCCCAGCCCTGCAGTAGGCACTCAAGTGTTGTTGGTTGTTGTTGTTCTCTGATTTTTATTATTTTTTTCTGTTTTATTATTTCCCCCCTGTTAATTTTAAATATTAGGTTAGTTTCAGGTACTCAGCATAGAGGTTACATATTTCTATAACTTACTGACTGACACCCCTGACACCATACATAGTTATTACAGTATTATCGACTACATTCCCCATGCTGTCCTTTACATCCCTGTGGCTATTTTATAACTCCCAATGTTTACTTCCTATCCCTTCCCCCTTTTTCTCCAGGTGCTTGGTGGACGGAGAGCGTGTGAGTGGAAGAAAGGTGGCAACCATGGAAAGGTCTCCGCGTGCAGGTCTGTGGGCGCCTGGAGATGAAGCTGGAGAGGTAAGCAGGGGGATCGCCGAGGGCTTCCTGTGCATAATAAGAAATTTAAACAACGTCCTGAATAACCACGGTGATGTTTAATCAGGACACATGAGCTCTCATTTGCCACTTAAAACACAACAGTCAGCCTCTGGGGTTGGAGGGGGAAACATCTGAAAGCTGTTGCCTTATAGCGACAGATGGAGGGAGGAGCCTGACATCATGCACTTGTTTAATCATTAACAGTCTTGTCTCTTCTGCTGAGATGTAACTTCCATGCGCGAAGGACTAGTCTGTTTAGTGCATTTCTCTTCATAAACCCTTGGAAGAGGACCGGGCACACAGCAGGCACTGAACAAATGTTTGCTGGATGGATGCATCATTTTGCCATTGATGGGACTCCCTCACTGCTTAGGTAGTAGAAGAAGGTGGGAAGACCAGTCACTGAAGGTTGGAAGAACAAAGAGTGACATCCAGGGTTGTTTCCTGGGCTGGCCACCGACACGAAGCGGTGGGGCAGGAAGTCCATAACAAGCTCCAACTTCCCGTGCAGTCAAAGGAGGGCCCAGGTCCAGAACCTGCTAACAAGTACCAGTTCTAGGGTTTCATCCCATCAACAAAAATGTCAGTTTCCTTTCTGCACACTCTCATGACTGCATTGGAGAATATGCCCTCCTGTTTTACTTTGAATATTACCATCCACATACATAGAATCTGTGATCAGTTGTTTGCTTACCTTCACAGATAACGCAGAATTGAGTACCTTCATACCTTCCTTTTCTCCTTTATTGAATATTTTCCCACAAGAGAGTACTAATCAAATAATATTACATCTTATAGGTCTTACTATATATTGTCCCATTGCTTTCCAAAAAGTCAGTCATGACAACATCCCTTCATGCAACAATTACACATTGAGTTTCTGCTGGTGTAGGCTCCCTGGGCATGAGAAGAGCAAAACAGACACAGACCCTGCCTTCATGTAGCTTCCAGTCCAGTACAAGAGGCTGGCATTAATCAGATCACCACACAAGTGTATAATGACAAACTGACAAACGGTATGAATTAAAAATACAGCTGCTCACTAAGTGGTAGAACTAGTTTTCCAACAATTTCAGCAGCACTGGTGGTGGTTTTGTTTTTTATTTTACTACTGTATTAGCTTAAAAAAAATTGTTTCTCAGGATTGCTTTGCCTATTTTGGTTTCAAAATAACTTTATTTGTGCCTTCTTACTTCACCTGCTGCTTAAGGGAAGTCCTCCCTTGTAAACCAACAACAACAACAACAAAAATCACAAATTTATGCCTACATTTTTGGTTGAATAGTGCACTCTGGAACTTGTCCTATCTTCCTGCCTTTCCTTTATCTGAATCCTCCTCTCAAGTGCTATCCTTCCACTGTAGCAGGACCAGGGTTTGAATCCCAACCCCTTCACTTCTAGCTCTGTGAGCTTGGACAGGTTACTTACACATGTTCAGCCTCAGTTTCCTCAAGAGTCAAATGGAATCAATAATGGTACCTTTTTGGAGTGATTTTTGGGTGTGAGCATTCCTTTATGTGGAAAAGAAAAAACAGACCAGAGGCTCTGGATGCTGGCAGATTTTACTAGCATACCCAAACCGATACTTGAGTAGGTTACAAAAATACCTAACAAAGACAGAAATGTGCAGGTTACAGCTTTATATTCTGAAAATGTGGGATGGGTAATGCACCCCTGCTCTACAGGAGACCTCACCTACTCTGGATGCCAGAGAAGGTCTTCCCTAAAGAAGAATCTTAGAGCTGAGAACTCAGGTCCATCAGGGCGAAACCTCTCTGTCATCCGACTCTCACATTCAGTCTATCAGAAAACCCTGCCAACTACACCTTCTAACCACATGTCCTAAACCCCTTTACCTCCACTACTGCTGCTGTAGACCAGGCCACTACAGCAGCCTCCTAACTGACCTCGTATTTTCATTCTCGCTCCTACACTCTCTTCTCCAATAGCAGGGCGATTCTTCCACAATGGATCATTTCACTCCATTGCTCAAAACCCTCCCACGCTTCTCCCTCATGTGTAAATTAAATGCAGATCACTGTACATGATCTGCCGCTGGCTATCCCACTGCTCTCACTTTCTGTCACTCCTTCCTTTGCCCACTCCATTCCAGTCACAGTGGATTCCTGGCGGGGCCTCACCCAATGCTTGAGCATTCCCTCCTCAACATGCTGGCACTTGCTGTGTCCTGCCCAGGTTACCTCCCCAGAGCGAGCTTCTTTGGGTACTCTTGCAATAGTGTCTTCTTCTCTCACAAGACCTTTACCCTGCTTTATTTATTTTCATAGACATTCAACTCCTGACATTATTATTTTCAGTTATTTACTTGTTCAATTATTTTTTTCTGTTTTCCCCATAAAAACAGGAATTTAACTTTATTCAGTGCTGCCCTTAGCATTTAAATAGTATCTGCCACATAGTTGGTGCTCCCTAAGTCTTTGTTGAATGGTTAAATCATGAATGAGTGAGTGAATGAATGAGCCAAATAAGCAAAGGGGAGGGAGTAGATGTTCCAAATAGAGGGGACTGACTGTGCATAGGGCCTGTGGCCACTGGGGGGTTTTCACAACTGAGAAAAGGCCTGTGGGGCTGAGGTACAGACAAGGAGGGTCAGTGTTAAAGAGGAAAAAAACATAGGCCCACAATGGTAGCATTAGTGCTAAAGGCCATGATACCAAACCTAGATTTAATTACCTGACCTAATTGTTGTTTCAACCTTTCCCAGAAATGTAATCTTAATGAACTAGTCTGGAATTTTCTGTTCAGGCACCAGTAAGATAATCTGTCATGGGGATCCTCTGACACTCCCCCGTGCCCTCAATCTGCCATTACCTTCCCCTCCAAAGGAGAGTCCTGGCCTAAAAGTAATGTTTTCTTTTGTATGTAACCGCTCCCTTGCCCTACCCTTCTTCCTGTAAAAACCTTCTATTTTGTATAATTCCTCAGAGGCCCTTTCAGTTGCTAGATGGGATGCTGCTCTCATGAATTGTTTAATAAAGCCAATGAAATAAAAAACAAACAAAATTTAACTAATTATATTTGGATTGTAGAATATGAGTTACTTTTATCTTTATAAATCCCTATATTTTCCAAATTGAATATCAAGAATTTATATTACTTTTAGCAAAGCCAATTTTTAAAAGAAAAATTAAAAATCTAGAATAATGACTTACAAGAAAATCACTGTGTTCTAAGTGCAGTTAATAGTTCAGATATCCCAAATTCAGAACATTTTTATATGTGCAGAGTGTTGGGAAAAAGTTGACATTAGTTCACATTTAAAATGAAGAGAAAAAAAAAAGTGAGTATCTGAGCAGTAAAAATGTAGAGGTCTTTCTTACCTTGGAATAAAGAAGGAAGATGGTTTATAAATTATAGGAACTCAAAAAGTAGGAAGAAATCTGAGAAGCTGAAGTTTATTTATTTATTACAGTTTAAAGTGCTCACGGCTTATAGAGTGGTATGAAAGCCCCCCACATTTACATCTTTTCTCCATCTTCTTTTATAAGCATATATATAGGCGTGCACAGCCCATTAACTTCTTTAATCAAAAAGAATGAATCAAATGTTTTGTCTTATAATAAATAGTTGCTTTGTTATACACAATATATCACCATAATCTTTGATCTTCCCTTAATATATTTCTTTGGAGATCTTACAATTAAGTTCATACTGAGACTGCTTCTTATGGATGTTCCAATAATTTCCTAAATCTGGGTTCTGATAAACATTTAGAAATTGTAACAGTGCAGTATGTAGTAATGCATTTTAGTGCAGTTTGCTCCACCATTGTATTGTTTTTTTAAATTAATGTATTACATGTGTACATATCTTTCCATTGCCTCCTCCCCTCACACCCATGCATGCCCTAAACCCCCAGTGTCTTGTGTTCATTGGTTATGCTTATATACATGCATACAAGTCATTCAGTTGACCTCTTATCTACCCCACCTCTCCCTAACCTTCCCACTGTAGTTTGACAATCTGTTGATACTATACTGCCTCTGTATCTATCTTTTTGTTCATCAGTTTATAATGTTCTTTATTATTCATAAATGAGTGAGATCATGTGGTATTTTTCTTTCATTGACTGGCTTATTTCACTTAGCATAATGCTCTCCAGTTTGAACCAGGAGGTCAAAGTTTGATTCCTGGTAAGGGCATATTCCTGGCTTGTGGGCTTGATCCCCAGTGGGAGGCATGAAGGAAGCCAATCAGTGATTCTCTTTCATCATTGATGTTTCTATCTCTCCCCCTTTCTCTTCCTCTCTGAAATCAGTAAAAAGCATTTTTTAAAAAATTAGTCTTTCACATGAGATTTTCAGTGAAAGCACTGAAAAATAACATATTTATTGTCTATCCAAATGTTTTTTCTGAGATCATGTTAAATGTTATTTTGGTGTTATTTAGGATGTAGACTTCTTTCTGGATTGTACATTCACTGAGGGACTAATTGTGACTCAGGTATTGTCAGTTCTCCACTCTGAACAGCACTTGGCAAATGGTACTGTTTCAGTGCATGTTTGTTGAACTGAATTGTTTCTTAGAAGGACATTGTGCCCTTGATATTGATGCTTATCTTCTCTGAAATTTGGGATTCTGGAGTAGAATGAAGAAACCTCCATTTTGGTTTTCCTTGTGTTTCTAGGTCTTCTATGGAAGCCAGGAATGGAAGGGTATGGCCGTTCCCATCTTGTTGGTTTTTACCTAGACATTCAGGCACTGATGAGCAGCTGCCTTTCTCTACTTAACCTTTGCTTAGGGGCCCTGGCACCACAAAGGCTCCCATACTAGTCAGCCGCCTTGTCTGGCCCTTCTCACCTTCCTTCCTTTGTGATCATCCTGTATCCACTCAGCACTTGCAAACCAGTACTTGGCATGTCTTCCTATTGATCCTGGGGTCGGTATCAACTATTCCCTTAGTTCTTAAGGCTTTTCCGGATAGTTTTCATGACTCCTGTTTATTGTATGTAATTCATGCATTGTGATGGTGCTATTCTCGAAGAGTATGCTTTCCATATAAACTTCTACCAACACATGTTGCTGTCAAACACTATTGCCAGATGTTCGGTAAGGCAGGTAAGGAAGTAGTTTGGGGCTGCGAGATCAGGCCCTCCCAGGAGAGTGAAGAGGAAGTGGGCTAGCCTATTGCTTACAGTCACTTCAACAGTTCTTTACTCAAATATCAACTTGCTTTCCCTGACCTAACAACACCTTCCTTAAAATATCCCTTTCCTGCTTTTTTCCCCATTAAAATTGTCTACAATTTCTCTATTATCACTAACATTCAATAGCAATGCTATTACCATCTAACATCTTTGTTTATTGCACCCCTTCCTCCAGTAGAAAGCAATCCATGTTGCCAGGAATTTCTGAATGTTTTGCTTTTTGCTCTATTTCCATTACGTAGCAGTTGGTAGTGTATCAGTAAATATTTGAATTCTCTAGAATAATCCATAAGCTTCAGAACATGAGTAAATAGACTAAAATTTCCTGGGACTTTTGCAAGAGACATGGACAAGATGGTTTATGTCCAAGAGGAGATTCTCCTTTCAGTTACTCCTTTCCAGAGACGCGAGTCCAAATTGTTTTGACTTAAGAGATCTGCTCTCCAGTGCCTTGGATATCACTATAAACAAATCCTTTTTAGGTCAGTAAAACATTTAATCAAGCAGACTAGGTAATGATGTGCGTGAGAATCTGAGGGTGAGCTGTGCCATAATGCAAACGTTAACTGGATTTTAGAGGAAAAAAGATTTATGAAAATTCCTTTTCATATTACTTTGGATGCAGTATAAGCATTTGACCTAAGTAGCCTAAATAAATAACTGAAATTTTTCTTACACAACCACCAATCACCTCCCCCTCACCTCTACCACAGCCCTATTGATGAGATAAAACCAAATTTGTTGTCCAAATGGTGGAATATCCAAGCCATTTGCTTTTTCCTCACCCATTTTCTGTTTCTAGACTTTTGTCTATTTCTCTGTTACTATTTCCCATCTGGGATGAGAATATAAAAAGATGTAATGCAGGTAGTTAGTGTTATCACATATATTAAAAAGTTTTGTGAGGAGAAAAGAACTATTATTGGCTAAAAGGAAACTTGAAGGGTCTATATGGATTGTATCTCCATGTATTTTATTAGCATGCATAATTATTTACTTCCCACTTTGCATTATTAGTACACCTGTATTTCACACATACACAAGAACAATACACATGTAGTAACTTAGGTGATTTTTTTAATAGCCATTTTTAAAAATTGATGAGGGGCTATTTTTAAAGTTGATGTACTGGTATATGTAAATGTAAACACCTCTGTGTGCTATTGTGACATCTTTTAAGTAATTGAAAGCTCAGCATGAAAATTGTATCCAGACTTAAGAACACTCTCAGTTAAAAGGTTAATCCTTTTAGTAGTTGAATAGGCTGCCCTCTCAGACATATCTCAGAGAAGAGAATTTATTATATATAGTAGAGTCTCATTGCGTATGCAAGGTAAATAACCTTACTAAGAATGGAACGTGAAGAGGCCAACAGGTAAAACAAAAGGCAGTTATGGAAGTCAGCCAGTGACTTTATTTTTTTTCTTATTTTGTGCTGAATAAAGCAAATTAAAAGGATGAACTGCTTTGCATTGAGAAGGGCCTAAAAGAAAGAGGCCTGGGTAAATTCTTTTGATGAAATACAATATAGCACAATACAGTCTGTTGGACATTTATTGATTAAACAATCCCAAAGGGTAGAAAGTGTTGACTATTCTGAATGTATCTTTAAATGAAGAGATTTTTCCTGGATCTAAAAATCATGATACACCTTGGCCACCTGTTTTCCAAAGGTGTAGATATCCCTTTATGGATGACTTGATTAGCTGTCCTCTTGTTTGAGCTCTCTTATTTGTAGGAATTTCAAAATCATTCCATCTTTATGAAAACTTCCTCTTGTATTTGAGGTACTGGGCAATGGTTAGTACCTACATTTATCGTCAACTATATCTATATTGTCTACAGGTATTTTCATTTCCCTATCATTAAAAAATTAAATTGCTGTGGAGCATCCAGAATTGAATATTCCTAAAATGGAAGAGCTAGATTGGTATTGGAGGTTATGTAGGTTATGTTTTTGCTTCTAGAGTGTTAAAGGAGTAATCCATATAGGACACTTAGATGTCTAATATTTTCTCACAAAATACCACATCAACATGTGGGCAATAACTTTTCCAGTAAGGTCTGTAGTATGTTTCTGTAGCATGAATTAGCTCTCATACCACTGATCAATAAGAGAATGAGGCCAGCATCACCAAACAACAGCTGAATGCAGCCAGCTGTGGAATAACATAGAACATAGAACAAATATGAAAACGAAGTTAAGGAATAGACTGTCCTGTGAACAGTTTGACCATGTGCTTTGTCTTATTGTGTGAGTCTCTCTCTCTTTTTTAAAAATTTTATTTATTTATTATTATTTTACCCCCCTATTGCCCTCCCCACCCCCCAGTACATGCCCTCATCCGTCCCCATTCCCCTCCCCCACGTTCCCCCATTGTCCTGTATCCACTGGCTATGCCTACACACACATGCATACAAGTCTTTCTGTTGATCTCCTATAGGCCCCTCCTCCCCAACTTCCCCTCCCTTCCCACCATAGCACAACAGTCTGTTCATTGCTTCTTTGCCTCTGCCTCTGCTTCTCCCTTCCACCCCCTGTTTCTTGTCTTTAAAAACATCTTGCCCCTATAGGCTAGAAATAAACCCACCAGAGCAAAAGAAAAATGATTGAGTCCCAGTTGCAATGTCCGATAGCTTTGAGTCCCAGTTTCAATGTCAGACAGTTCCTTATGTGTACATGTCATCAATGATATCTGGATACTGGAGAGATGGTGGCGATGCTGGTCCGACCCTCTCTGGTTTGGTCCTGGGCCTCCTGAGAGTCTCTCTTATCTTTGGGTATTTTGCTCTTGTTTCCAAAAACCTGCAACCTCAACCCTTCTTTATATGTCTTCCATCAGGCTATCAAGTTATCCTTTCTCTCTCTCTCTCTTCTTTTTTTTTTTTTTATTGTGGCAAAATATATACCACCCTCCCCCACAAGGTAAAAATTCATCTGTTTCCAGCAGTCTTTTTAAAATCAGGACATTAACTTGACTTTTTTTTTTTAAACAGTGAAAATATTTTATTAGGTTTATTATTCTTTTTGCTGGTGTTTTTGTTACAAAATTGCTCACATTTTGAGTGGTCTGCTGCTAACTTTATTTTTTCTATAGGTCCTGTGATTTTGCAGAATGCAAATATACTTTGAAACACATATATTGCTTATAGAAGAATAGGTTTATTTCATTTTCTTTATGCATGTTATGTGGTTGTTATAACTGATCATCTTCAGGGCTTGTCCTGGGAAACTAAACTAAGGTCAGAGCAGGATTATCTATAAAGAGAAAAACACTAAGAGATTCCAAGATAAGCCAGGAGGCTTGCTGAAAATTTTGTAGGTTTATTAGTATCAAAGTTCAGAAGTCTCACAACCTATCAGTCTTGGTGTAATGTTCTGATGCCTCGGGCCTCTCTTAGTTCCAGTGAATGAGACTCTATAAAATGCTGCCTGTAATAGTGACTTTTCTGAACCTTCTTGCAACCACTAGAGCTAACTTTTAGTGTTAAGAATATAGTTTGCTCAGCAAACAACGAAGCTTCTTTCTAAACCTTTTTCAGTTAACATAAGAATTATGAATTTTCAGGTGGGATGTAAATGTTCTGCTCTCACCCTTCCTCTCCCCCATCCCCCACCAAATCCCAGTACTCAAGACTCTTGTTCTGTCCTCTGATGCTTCTGCTCATTATTAATTGGGCAAATCACATGGGTGATCTCATGGGTGCTATTCCAATTCAATAAGCATATATTGAACACCTACTGCATGTAGGAAACTCTGCTAATGAGTTCCTGATAACTCTCTGAGATCAGATATTGGTATCTTACCAGAGACCTTCTGGAGGCAATTCCTTATCCCAAGACAGCAATCAGAATGGAATAGAGACTCAAGTATTCTTTAAGTGTCTCTTAAATCTCTTAAGGGACCAACCCTGATATTTTGCTGGATGACCTATTTACTGTGGTGTCTGCAAACAAGCTGGGAGCTGAGAGAAGGAAGGTGAGAAGCTGATGGGTCTTCATACCTCAGAAGCTACCTTATTTTGTATCTGGTTTCATCTATGACATTGATTTAATGACATGTGTATCATGGTTATATACATGTATATATGTGTCCAATTACTTCACAAAAGAATATGAAACTTTAAGTGTCTGAACAACTAAATTTCTTTATGTCACAAAACCACAAAGCCGGCCTGGAATAGTGAAATTCCCATGAAATTGAATTGATCCTCAAATTATTGCTTAAATGATAGGACAGTAGAAACTTAAGAGCATATTAATGCTAATGGGAATTGCTCAGCTAATGCCTTGCAAGACCAGTCGACAAGTGCACTAAGCATGCTACAGAAAAGCCATTATGCTCATCTTTTCATAGATGCATGATTTGTTTTATTCTTAAAACATTTGAGGTTTAAAGTTTTTATACCATGCTTTATGAATAGAAGTGTAATGAGGTTGAAATTCAAAATAGTGCTCACCATGGTGCAGAGAAATAGAAAAAGAAGCTTTAGCTGAATACTGTCCATTTGAATCCCTTTTCCTAAAAATCCAATTTAATTTTTTATTACTTGTTTCATTAACCCCAAGATTTAGAAAATTGAATGCTACCTGAGTAAAATAAGAATGACAATGCAAAATAATTTTAAAGGGCTTAGTTTTTATATTGATCTTCTCGTAAGTGTTTTAAAATTAAAATGTTCTTACATTATAAAACCATTTTGCAATATGTATGTGATTTAATCTTAAGTTTGCATCTACCTGTCTTAAATGCATACTTAGCTTTTATTTATGCTTTGAAAATATAGTAGATAAAAAGCATAAGTGTTTCTGATATTATGTTTTGTCATCTTCAGCTACGAAGATTGAAATCTTGAGAAACAATTTTCTGAAGAAATGAAATTGTATGCCCTCCTGAACCCTTGGGGGAAAATAGCCTCTCTGTTTGCTCAGAATATGAAACAGGAAAGCAGTACAAGTAAAAGAGACAGCCATGCCAGGCATGTCACATTTCTATTTGTATCGTTTGAAATGATGTTTTAAAAAGATTTTTGGGGATTGTATTTATTTATTTAAGAAATAACTGCTACAAATAATATTTGCACAATCTCGCTGATGTAAGTTGCCAAATCAGATGTATTTATTTTTCTGGGAAATGTGAGAGATTGCTTTGCAACGCTTGTGTTCTGTGACTTGACAGAAAATATGTAAAAAAGATTTTGGAAGTGTTCCATAATGGTTAACATTTCTGCAAAAGTTAAGAGAATCCTCTCTCCTTGTCTCCTGGGCCCTTAGAGAGTCCCCAGTAGGCTTACTGGCCTCATGGGGTGGGCAAAAGAATACCTTATAGAGGAATATAAAACTTTTTAAAAGGCAAAAAGTGAAAAACATTGATTATATTTTAATTGCTATGGTATGAGAAAACAATCATATTTAGAGAGAAAAATTTCTGGATATTGTCACTTTTCATCTCTCAATGTAATGAATGCCTCCTTGGGTGGAGATGATAGTCCAGGTAATTCAGTATTGTTGAAATTGGAATGGAAGATTCTGTAAAATCCAATTAATTTTTTAAACAAGTGGACATAATATATCCAAATAGTTTTGGTGGTACACCTCTTGCTCTTATTCTAAGATCTTAGACTTAGGGAGAAGGGGTTTTCCTTCTCCTCACTTATAGATCTGATTAGATAAGAAGTAGAAACCAGATTTAAAATTTTTACTTTGCAGATAAACTATATTTAAAAATTATCACGGTACATAAATGAGCAAAATCACCTGTCAGAGGCAGTTTGTAAATAATGAAAGACAAATCTATCTCCATATTTTTATTTAAATGTTATTTCTCATACCAAGTGGTTTTTTAAGTTTGATTACTTACTTTAATCAACAACCTTGGCTCTAAATATTTTGGCTCATCCTAAAAGTCTACTCTGGTCTCTAATGACAAAGGTTGATACCGTTAAGAGTATTCAGAGGCACGGGTGGTAAGCTGTGAAGGTCGTCTCCAAAATGGAGTTCTAATGATGTTTGAGAAAGGGCAGCCTCACAGATCAAGACCACAGTCCTAGTCTTATGGCTTCGAAGGAAAAAGCACACATTTTGGCTTTAGATTCAGGCATATTTATTTAAAAATTATTTGCTTTACCATGGAGTCATATCATGTGTACCATTTTGACTTAGAAACGAGGTAGTCCTATGTGCTCAAAGAAGAGGGAAGGTCTCAAGAACTGTGGGTGAAATTGAACCACTTGGCAACATTAATGGAGTTGTTGGTTCCTTTTCACTACCTTTAGGAAAGAGTTCCCTGATCAGACTCAACCTTATGTATATTTATATGCCATTTTGTTTTATTTTTTAAAAATAAATCTTTATTGTTCAGATTATTGCAATTGTTCCTCTTCTCCTCCCCCCAATAGCTCCCCTCTACCCAGCTCCCACCCCTTCCTCTGCCCTTACTTCCCCCCGCATTTTTCTCATCCATAGGTGTACAATTTTTGTCCAGTCTCTCCCTGCGCCCCTCTCACCCCTTTCCCCCTGAGAATTATCAGTCCACTCCCTTTCTGTGCCCCAGATTCTATTATATTCACCAGTTTATTCTGTTTACCAGATTTTTAATTCACTTGATTTTTAGATTCACTTGTTGATAGATATGAATTAATTGTTCATATTTTTTTTGTCTTTTACCTTTTTCTTCTTCTTCTTCTTAAAGAGCACCTTTCAGCATTTCATATAATACTAGTTTGGAGTTGATGAACTCCTTTATCTTTTTCTTACCTGTGAAGCTCTTGATATGACCTTCAATTCTGAATGATAGCTTTGCTGGGTAGAGTATTCTTGGTTGTAAGTTCTTGCAATTCATCACGTTGAATATTTCTTGCCACTCCCTCCTGGCCTGCATAGTTTCTGTTGAGAAATCAGTTGACAGTCCTATGGGTACTCCTTTGTAGGTAATGAACTCTTTTTCTCTTGCTGTTTTTAATATTCTCTCTTTGTCTTTTGCTCTTGGTATTTTAATTATGATGTGTCTTGGTGTAGTCCTCTTTGGATTCCTTTTATATGGGATTCTGTGTGCTTCCTGGACTTGTAAGTCTATTTCTTTCACCAGATGTGGGAAGTTTTCAGTCATTATTTCTTTAAATAGGTTTTCAGTATCTTGCTCTCTCTCTTCTTCTGGCAGCCCCACAATTCTGATGTTGGTACGCTTGAAGCTGTCCCAGAGGCTCCTTACATTATCTTCACATTTTTGGATTCTTTTCTCTTCTTGCTTTTCCAGTTGAGTGTTTTCTGCTTCTTTATATTTCAAATTTTTGACTTGATTCTTGTCTTTCTCTAGTCTGCTGTTAGGACTCTGTATAATATTTTTTGTTTCAGTCAGTGTATGTTTAATTTCTAGTTGGATCTTTTTCATCTCCTCTTGGGACTCACTAACTTTATCCAACTTTCCTAGGATATTCTTGAAAAACCTTATAAGCGTGGTTTTGAACTGTATAACCAGTCATTTCTTTTCCTCCATTTCTTTTGTTTGTGATCCCTTCCCTTGTCTTGGCATTTTCACTATGCTGGGAGAACTTCTGTGTTGGATTCAGCCTTATGATACCAGACTTGCAAAACCACAGAAGCCTCTCTGTTGAGCTTGGGATGGGTGGAGTCTCAGGGCTTAAGGGACCGCCTTGCTTTCCAGTTGGCCCTGTCCGCCATGGCCCCTGAGTCTCACGTGACTGGGTAATCACTGGAGCGGTCCCTGTGCACACCTACAGTGCCTCTAGACTGCTGCCTTTCCAGCTCCCCTGCGTTCCAGGACCACAGGAGTCTAGGTCCCCAGGGTTTCACCCGAAACTGGGGCTCAGTGGAGTCAGAAGTGGCACAGTTGGGAGGGTCTGTCTCCCGGCCACTCGCGAAAGCCAGCGGCATAATCAGCAGTCTGTCCCCTGCGTGCAATGCGGCGTGCGCCACCAGACCTCTGATCCTTTGTGACTCCCCTAAATTTCCGTGCACCTCTCCCCTTTCATAGTCCAAACTCCCCCCGTATGGGTTTTGGCTGGATCTGGGGTTTAGTGTCGTAGGATAAGGGGTTCAATGCCTTTGAGAGTCTCTGTTTCCCTCCTACCAGAGAAATCCAGCCAGGTACTCCGGCACCTGCTCTCTCCACGCGCATGTCTCTGTACCTCAGCTTTTTGCAGGTCCTCTGGGTCTCTGTGAGCCCCTTTCTTTCCCTCTAGTTGTAGAATTTCCACTCAGCCAGCTTTCCTGTGGTTCTGGATGATGTCTGTTCTGTCTTTCAGTTGTAGTTTTGAAATTGTTGTGTGAGGCAGCAGTGTAGGTGTTTAGCTATGCCGCCTTCTTGGATTCTCCAGATTTTTTATGTTTTCTCTAGGAAATTCTTGAAAAACCTTATAATCATGGTTTTAAACTCTATATCCAGTTGTTTGTTTACCTCCATTTCTTTCGTTTGTGATCTGTTCCTTTCCGCATTTTCACTGCTTCCCTGAGTTGGTAGAGTAGCTTTGTGTGCTAGGTGTCCTATATGGCCCAGTAGATCATGCCCCAGTTACCTGAGGTAGACTCTCTTGGTGCACCCCTTTGTGGACTGTGTGTACAGCCTTGTTGTAGTTAAGTCTTGATTGTTTTTAGTATCACTGGGAGGAATTGACCTCCAAGCGAATTGGTTGTGAGGATCAGTTATATCTACACTGGGAGAATTTCTGTGCTGGAGTCAGCCTTATGATACAAGACTTGCAAAATTGCAGAATTCTCTCTGTTTAGCTTGGATGGGGCAGAGTCTCAGGGCTGAGCCGAGACAGCTTTGGCTTCCTGCCAGCCCCTGGGTCTCAGTGTCTTTTGGTAATCACTGCAGACCTCTCTGTGTGCTTGTGCACCTGCAGACCTCTGCCTTTCTGACTCCCCTGAGTTTCCGTGTGCTCTGGGGATCCCTATGAGTCTTGGTCCCCAGGGTTTTACCCAAAATTGGGGTTCAGTGCAGTTGGGAGGTTCTGTCTCCCTCCCGCTAGAGAAAGCCACTGGCATAATCAGCAGTCAGCCCTCTGTGTGCGCCCTCATGCATCTCTAGACCTCTGTCTTTTCAAGGCTCCCTAAGTTTTTGTCCACTCCCCTTTTCATGACAGTCCAGATTCCCACCCCTTCCCCCAACCCCTGTATGAGTCTTGCCCGGAACTGGAGTTCAGTGCAGTCGGATTTGGGGTTCAGTGCCGTCAAGAGTTTCAGTCTCTTTGCCACTAGAGGAAACCAGCCAGGCACTCCACCATCCTTCCTCTCCACGCTTGCGTCTCTGTACCTCAGCTTTTTGTAGCTCTTCTGAGTCTCTGTGAGCCCCTCTTTTTCCTTCTAGTTGTAAAATTTCCACTCAGCCAGCTTTCCTGTGGTTCTGGATGATGTCCATTCTGTCTTTTAGTTGTAGTTTTGAAATTGTTGTGCGAGGCAGCAGTTTAGGTGTTCACCTATGCTGCCATTTGGTTTCTCCCTTTATGTGCCATTTTAAATTGTGATAGAGTGGTTTTGGCTTGAAGCTTGTTTTATACACATTTTTTTGAGTATTTTTATGTGCATTACTTATTTGTGTGTATGTTACTCCAGACCTTTTTGACTGCAAGTAGTAGGACTCCAACTATCTTTGGAAGGCTACAGGTTTATCTCATGCGATCTAAATTCAGTCAGGAAAGTCATGTAGCTAGACCTTAGGGACAACAGGATCTAGGCTTTCAAATCCCCTCAAAACTCCTGCTCTCTCCAACTCTCAGTGGTGTTTCTCTCTGCCTGTTGATTTCATCCTCAACCACTGTAGCAACATCTTGTAATATGGCGGAGGACATATGGCCAAAGATGCCAAGTCTTGCATCTCACAGTTCCTTTCACTAGATTCACCAATTGTCATTTCCAAGTTCTAGTTCAATTAAGCCTGGACAAGCATACCTCTAGATCCATCAGTTGTGGCCAAGGAGGTCATACAAGAACATGGCAGTCCACTATGATCCCATGGTTGAAGGGGAAGGGGTTAGGGAGAGTTCTCAAGAGGTTCAGGGCAGAAGATATGTTAATAGTACACCACAATTTTCAACCAGAAATACAAGTGACCCAAGGATAGAGGTGGTAGTGTCTCACATAGAATGTTCTAAATGCTTAGTATTTGAGGCTGACTGCCTTCCAGATAACATTTAGGACTTGAAAAATATAACCATTCTCCAAACTGTGGAATTGGTAAGAGCAGGTCTCCCACATTTGCTTGCCCTTGCCACATAGATTATCTGTGACAAAACTACACTTAAGAAAGTAGGCTCCCTGAGTTGAAATCTAGCCTCTGGCTGTGTGATCTGGGACAAGTTGCTTAATGCCTCTGTCTCAATGTCCTCTTCTGAAGATAGTATCTAGTTCAGAGGGGTAGCTGAGAATTCAGTGAGATTTCAATACCTGTACCTGGCAAATGGTGAAGAGCTTGGTATGTGGTAGCCTAAGAAGCTGCAGGTTAATGTCTGTATGACTGCATATGCTGCTCCTCCTGCTGGGATGGCCCTTTCCCTGCTCTCTTAACATGCACCGCTCCAACTGTGACATAGGTCCAGCTTTGCTCCCCTGGCTGCTCAGAGCACCCTCAGGCAGACACGCTGTTGTGGGGCTGGCACTGCTGCACCTGCAGGTCCTGTGAGAGCTTTGTGAGTATGGACTGCATCTGGTTTGTTTCCACTTTCTTAGGCTTTAGCAGGTGAGAGGAGATCCATTTTTGTGTAGGATGACTGAAAACATGCACATTTTAATTTCTCTTATTGGTTTTGCCTTTGCCATTCTACCCAGAATTTTTTCTTTTGTCCTTGTCTTATTGAAGGCTTACCAAACTTTCAAAGCCCAGTTCAAGTGTTGTATTTTTGTCTAGGCATTCCCCCAACCAGTCAGCTCTCCATAATTTCTTAGCACACTTTCCTTTCCAGTCACATGGTACTGTCGTGTATTGTATGTATTGCCTTACCTAAGAACAGAGGGACATAGAGGTTTTGTTCTTGCAGTTGCATAAAGGAACTATGTAGTCAAAAAATATATCCCTTTGAGTATGGGTAAAATATATATAACTCACCCTGGCTTTAAAAATATCAGTCTTAATGTATTTTTAAACATAGTTATGTATCTTATGGCCAGAAAATGGCCCTTTTATTTCCTGAATTCTTATACGTAATTTTAAAGCTTTTAATCATATTCTTGGTAAGAGATAGAACCTTTTAAAGGATTCATTGTATTATAAAATAATTTGAGAATTCTGATTCCTGACTCTATTTGATTTTAATTTATTTCAAATAAGCATGTAGAAACTAAATAATGATAAGCCAAAAGAAAATTTGCAAAAAGGAAGAAGAAATAAGTGAGGTTTATGTTATTTCCTAGGGATCAGATTAAAAAGCAGTGGGCATTCTATAGACAAAGCCCAGTTGTCCATTTTGGAAATGGGAATTTTGACTGAGGGTAGCCAATGTCCCTAGGGCCCTTAATTGTGAAGAATTATGGATAGTATTCTTAGTCTCAAGTCATTTGTTTTTCCAATAGGAGGCACCATATTAGATAGAGATGAGTACAACTTGGAATTGGTTCTAGTCCCAGCTCAAGTCCCTTGCCTATAAAGTCAGACAACATAATACCTATATACCTATTAGATAAGGTCCCGAAGGCAGGAGATCTGGGAGCATGTGAGCCACAATATCCTTTCTGATTCACTGTTGGCAAGCCTTTATTTTCCCATTTCACAAGTAGCAAGTAATTATTCATGTGATATTTTATCTAAAAAGTCACTAGTATTTAAAAAAACACAACGTTCTTTTAACACTTCAATGATTATATCAAATCTTAAATTTTTAAATGGTGTGTTTATAGATTTTTTCTAAGCACAGCTGAAAATTTCCAGGCTGATTTACTGAAAAAACCAAAATATTTTAAATGACTCTTTCTATTGGTTGGCTTCTAAATAGGTCACAGTGGCTTTGTCTTCACAAGTTTGACAGAACAGGCTGAAACATTTAAAAAAATGCAGGCATGCTATGTCAAATAACTTGCTAAACTGTTCCCCCCCCCCCCCGCCCAGCGACTTGATGGATTTCCAGATCTGATCCTTTCATCTGATCACATCTCCCAGCTTCCTTCTCAAGACCCTGTATCATCTGTTTTTCTCCTCCAAGCAAGCTTTCTTCTTCCTTCCTCTTCCCCTCCACCATCTCCTCTTCACTAGTACTTTTCTTTCTTTCTTCTTTCTTTCTTCTTTCTTTCTTCCTTCCTTCCTTCCTTCCTTCCTTCCTTCCTTCCTTCCTTCCTTCCTTCCTTCCTTCCTTCCTTCCTTCCTTTCTTTCTTTCTTTCTTTCTTTCTTTCTTTCTTTCTTTCTTTCTTTCTTTCTTTCTTTCTTTCTTTCTTTTCTTTCTGGCTAGTACTTTTCTATCAGACCAGAGACTCAAGTTTTTGACAACCTCAAAGAATCTTTCCTGTATCCTGCCTCTCTTACACTTACTTGTTTCCCAGGCAAATTATATGAAAAAGAGGTCTATTTCTGCTTCCTGCACTTTAACTCCAGTTTCTGGCTTCTGCCTCTGGTGTTTACTGCAATAACTCATGCACAAGTCACTAATGCCTAGCTCAGTGGCCTTTTCCCACTGCTCCCCTCCCCCCTCCACTAGGCACTGTTGGTGACTCCTCTCTATCTTGTCCATCTGCAACTTTCACTTTCCTTGTTCCAGGTCATTGCTAGTTCTGGCTTCCTTTCTCAGCCTTTTCCTGCGGTTCTCCTTCCTCCATGCACAGCACCATTAGTGGTTGACATTGCTTTTGGATCCTCTCTTGCCTCTCTATACTTCTTTTAATTACTGTATTGGTGAACTCCCTCATTCCCATGGTTTTTAGCTATAGAGTGTTCACATGCTGATAACTACAATTTGGTATTTCTAGAACTGAGATGGTCATAAATGACATCTGATCCTATAACTTTGTTCTTCCAACTCTCCATTTCCTGTATCACTCTCAGTGATCTTAAAAAATATATGATTCTAACTATGTCACTTCCCTGCTTAAATTTCCGGCTCTTCACCATGTGTAGGATAAATGCCAAACCTCTAAACATGGTGCAGGCATGTATGTTGCTTCCTTATCTCTACCTAAGCTCCAGTCACATTACATGCCAGACTGTCCTTGAATTTGCTATGTCTTTCATGCCTCTAGTCCTCTGTTCTAGCTGACCCCCCCTTTATGATTTTCTCCTCTTTGGGTTGATGCTTGAGGACTTCTTGTTTTTAAAGTCAAATTCAAATTTTGTCTTCTCTGTGAAACTTTTAGTTTCTCCTTCCCCTAAGCCTAGGATAGAACCAAATGCACTACTCTATTGTGCTTGTATCACAGTTGGTTCATACTGTTAAAGACCCTATAATTATTACTGTGTCTGACTCTTGCTGAAATGTAGGGGCCCTGCGGGTTGGGATCATATTGCATTTATCTATCCATCTCATATCCTTAGGTCCTAGCACATCTGGCAGTTGTAAATGCCCAATAAATGTATATTGATGGATGGGTGAGTAAATTGGCTAAATTAATTGATGGAGTTGATGAAGTGTAGCTTGGCCTATAATTATATTGCATATCAGGAACCCAGATAAGTTGACTTACAAAAAAAAATTATGATCACCCTTATATTTTCTCAGTATATGGTCCCAGTGTTTTGCAAATGTTACAATAGTGATGCATCCACAAATATTGTTCATTTTAATAATAACAGTTGTTTTTGAAATTTTAGAATCTTCTCACATTTTTATCTAGAATTCTTTGTAACATGCCCTGCCCCTTTTCCCACCAAGACCAGCTTTCTGTTACATCTGGCCAGGTGCCTTTGCCTGTTACAACTGACAGTTTTGTGTATGAGATGTATGAGAACAGGTCCCATAACTGATACCATCATTTGGGAAATCAATAACTAGAAACTGCTGAGCCACCAGGGCCCGAGCAGAGAGGCTGGCACATGACTTGACGATAATATACATTAGAAATACCTCTTAAAAAGTCAGAAAGAGAAAGGGTAGAAAACTGAAATGGAGCCAGGAATGAGGCTTATTCCAAAGTGCTTATTATAGGTGTCTAATTACTTGCTAGAGGCAATATTTAGTATTTTCAATTTGACTCCGAGCTTTCCTGCAGCTAGTGAGAAGAGTGAACATCTGATAAGTTATGTGATTCATGATGTCTGTAAGTAAAAGCAAAGCCAGTTTCCCCCACAACTATTCCTCATGTGAAGACCTGAAAGACATCTCATGAAGAGGATCTTGGGTAAGATGCTGACTGATGTCCTCAATTACATCTTTATCGTCGGTGAATATTCATCTTTCTTTT
>PVJN01016467.1:0-42252 GCA_004026805.1 Lasiurus borealis
TATGAGATCAGAGAGTAAGATTTCACAATCTGAAATAATTTGTGGTTGGATGTAAATACTGGAGGTGAGGTAATATTGAAATTTATATGAGGCTCTGGACTCTAATGATTGGAACAGTGCTGGCATCAGTTACAGAAAGGTGGGTTGGTTGTGAGACACATTTGGAAAGAAAAGTTCAGTTTTCCTAGTCTGAGTTGAGTCAACTAGAAAACATTAAGAGATTGATATCCAGAAGGCATATTCAAGAATCCAGGACAGATGATGATCCACTGAGGACAAGATATTAAAGTAGTAAGTAACTCGGGAGTTGTGTTGTCTAGCACTGTTAACATTTTTATTAATGTAAGAAGTTGCTAAAAAGTATGTCATTCAAACTGGATTCCAAGGATCTATATTGGCCCACAAAGTATTACCAGTAAGAATGAAGAGTTATTCATGTTTATTTTATTTTACCAAAGTGTTGATCTGCAGTTGGCGTTTAATTTGATTCTTTATGAGAAATACTTTGAGAAGCACTTCTCTGAATGGTTACATTCTTTCATTCTAATAGCTTGTCAATATCAAGGTCACCCAGGAATATTGAGGCAATATCTAGCATTTTAGGATTAAACTTGATTAAATTCACTTTAAAAAATATTTATTGGATTACATATGAATCCTTTCCCCCCATTAACCTCTCCTCTCTCATCCTCATCCCCCAGCATGTGCCCTCATCCCTCCTTCCCTCCTACTGATTGTGTCCCTGGGTTATGCTTATATGCATGCATATAAGTCTCTGATGTTTCTATGTCTCTGGATCTATTTTTGTTCATCTGTTTATGTTGTTCATTATTTCCCACATATTAGTGAGATTATGTGATATTTATCTTTCTCTGACTGGCTTATTTCACTTAGCATCATGCTCTCCAGTTCCATCCAGGCTATTGCAAATGGTAAGAGTTTCTTCTTTTTTTATAGCAGTATAATATTCCATCATGTAGATATAACACAGTTTTCTAATCCACTCATCTGCTGATGGGCACTTAGGCTGTTTCCATATCTTAGCTATTATAAATTGTGCTGCTATGAACATAGGGGTGAATATATTTTTTTTCTGAATGGTATTTCTGGTTTCATGGGATATATATTCCTAGAAGTGGAATTACTGGGTCAAATGGGAATCCACTTTTAATTTTTGAGGAAACTCCATACTGTTTTCCGCAGTGGCTGCACCATTTCCACCAGTAGTAGACTTTATTTACTTTTTTTTTCCTAGTTTCCCAATCTCATCCTGAAGTACAATGTCCTAAAATCTTGTTTTTCAGTAATATGTTAATGAAATGAACACTCCAGAGGCAGAATCCTATCATGGTACCAAAGTCAATCCAGACAAACTATTTCACTCTGTCATCAATCCAAAGGGTAGGTCCCAAGTTAAGGGTTAAAAAAAAAGAATAGCAAAGAAAACAATAATTTTCTCCTGGCTTGAGAAAATAATTGAAGTCATTTTCAGAGCTCATATATAGTTGCTTAGGGTCAGTTATGGATATTTTAGAAGCATTGATTACATCTGTACAGTAATCTGGTAGTCGTCGATCCTGATTGACTCAACACTTGCTTTATGTTTCTTAATTGTTCCTGCACCATTGCTATGCTTTCCAAGAATTCTCAGGCTCTTACATAAACTTTTGTGAGGAGGGTTGAGTGAGCCCACCAGGCAGTGGGATGGGGCAGGGCATGCATTATTTAAAGCAATTACAAAGCAGGCTAGAAAAGGGAATTGCCATTCTCTCTCCTACGTCCTTATCACTCAGGTGGAATGGTGGGAAACAAGTTCTTATCTCTGAAAACCTTGGGACTTTTGAGGGTCTTGAGATAACACCCTCCTTCTGGGTCAGCCTCTGTCTAGTGGCCATTGCTCAAGGTCTCAAACAAAGATGTCCATTTAAGGGGCCCAGTGGTACTGTGGCCTACAAAAAAGCACAGAACCTAAGTAGAGGGACTGTTTCAGCCAGATATGGATAATAGAAAGGGCAAGCAAATGCACCAGATTTTTATTCCTTTTATCAATGTCAGAAACAACACATATACATCATTAAATGATCTCTTTTGACAAAGTGGATGATGGGTTTGTTTAATAGTAAAGTTTTATCCGTAATTCTGAACAAGGGGCAAGAAGAAGGGAGTATAGAGAATGCCTTGTAATAATAAATGGTTTGAGATGCCTAAAAAGCCAGAATCTCCACAATATAAGGAATAAAAAAAAATACAAGAATTATCTACATGTGTTGAGAGTTTACAACTACTTTATAATATAAGACATACCAAAAGTCTGCAATAAAGAATATAAGCATGTTGGGGTAAATAAGAGATCAACCAAAGGACTTGCATGCATACATATATGCATAAACAATGAACACAAGACACTGTGGAGGTTAGGGATGCCTTGGGCGGGGGGCAATGGGAAGATATGTATACATGTAATACAGTAATAAAAAAATGAATATAAGCATGGAACAGACTTTCGAACCTCAGAGGGAAAATGGGTGGGTGGATGGGTGGGAAGAGATCAGCAGAAGAACTTATATGCATATATGCATAACCCATGGACATAGTCAATAAGGTGGTGAAAGCCTGGGCTAAGGGGGTGGGAGCTAGGAGAGGTCAATTTGGGAAAAGGGGAAGCATATGTAATACTTCCAACAATAAAAAATTTTAAAAAGAATATGATCAAATGACATTTGATGGGCCTGGTTTTATATTCGAAACAGCAAAAAACAGACAAATATATGAAACACCCAGGTTTTCAAGACTTTAGGCATCAGCCAACAAAAAGCAATGAATCATAAAGGTTGGAGAACAAATGAGGTGAGCCTTACATTTTTACTTAGTTTTAGTCCCTGAGGGTTTACGAGTCTTGGTGCATGGAGGGCAAAACTCAAATGGAGTCAAACATGTAAATGCCAATGACTTTGCTGTATTTCCAAAAATAAATATTTACACAAAAGAAATAAAAGCATATATTCATATAATGACTTGTGCACACACATTTTTAAGAGTCTTAATTATAAGGCCCAGAAACACAGAATAAATTGAATGGCCATTAACTAGTGAATGGATAAACAAATGGTGACATATCCATATAGTGGAATATTACTGAACAATATAAGGAAATGAGCTATTGATATACTAATGAGTGAATGTCAAAATACTTATGCTGAATGGAAGGAATCAGACTAAGATAGGGTATAGTATATGGTTCAATTTGCATAAAATTCTAGAAAATTAAACTACTATATGTATAGTGATTCTAGTGGTTCCCTGCTGAAATGGTAGAGTGTGTACTGGCCAGGAGGGATGGAAAGGAGGGGTTATATGAAGAATAAAGAATCTTTTATGGATGATAGGTCTTTTCATTTCCTTGATTATGCTAATGGTTTCACAGTGCATATGCCAAAACTTATTATTATATCTTAAAAGGTGCAGTTTATTATGTAACACTTACCTTTCATAAAGCTATACTAAAATAATATGAGCAAATGATATTTTCCAAATGAAGGGTAGATACAGTAAGTTCAACAGACAGTCTGGTTACATCAGACTTGATATACGTCGTTTCGTGGTTACATTGCCATCTCCCATTTATTTATATAAAAAAGTTCTGTCATTTCAACGTATCTGCATATTTGCTTTATGTTTTTTATTATTTATTTACCACAAATAAAGATCAGGAATTATCTTTTTTTTTTTTCTGTTTCACTTCATTACTGCTATGTATGTGTTCCATGTGAGTGACATAGTTGCTTATATAGGTGGGTTCAGACTTATGAAAAAATAACTCTTGTACCTACTGTATTTATTTATGAATGTGGAGAAAGAAATATAAATCAGTCTCAGATAAGGAGAGCTATACAAAGATGGTGAGTTATGCATTAGAGCTGAAAAGTAAACATTTTGATAGGGATGAAAGATACATGGGGATTTGTTCATTATAAGCACATCATTAAAGTGGAAATCATCATGGAATTTTCATGGGTTGAGATAACATCACCCTGTTATCTCAACTAGGGTGATGCCATCTGTGTTAAAGAAAAGTAGTGAGATGGGTTAGAACTTTTGAATCATAGGCTAATGAGTTTTGAGTAAGAATTTTTAGAGTAAGAATGCTTGGAATTATCATAAAGGACTGAGGGAATGAGGTTGTTGCCAGAAGAGCAGAGGATTCCAAACTGATTTCAGAAGCACTTGAGTTAAGTGAATTCAGAAAAAAAGTTATAAATAATTTAAAAAATATATATATTTTTATTGATTTCAGAGAGGAAGGGAAAAGGAGAGAGAGAGAGACATCAATGATGAGAGAGAATCATTGATTGGCCACCTCCTGCACATTCTTCTATTGAGGTTTGAGCCTGCAATGTAGACATGTGCCCTGACCAGCAATCAACCCTGACATCCTGGTTCATAGGTTGAACCTCAGCCACTGAGCAACAATGGCTTGGCAGTTATAAATATATATTTTTTAAAGGAGTGGATGTAGAGGAACACACGGTCATTATAGTATTGAAGAAGTTGATTTTGTAAAAGAGCTTCAGAAACAAGGATGCAGCTTTTGAAACTTTTGAGAAGTTCTAGGGAAGAGGAAGAGTGAAAGTTCCATAGCTTTACAAATGAGAAGGTGTTAGTTTCTTTAGTAAGCATAATGAATGGGCATCTACGAGAAATTATATCAAACATACCCAATGGTTAAGAGGTCTTCTTCTACAAGAATACATAGAGAAAGGTATCCTTCATTGAGATAGGTGATTTTTTCTCAAAAGGGTTATTTCCTGAGGGCAAATTTGGCTGGACAATTTTTCCCATAAAAGATTGGCTTACTTTTGGACTTACTGTAGTTGTCAACAAACTCTGTTAACCAAGTGCTGTAAACATTGTGATAGCTTTAGAACTATTTTGACATAGTTAAACTTCAGAATAAGGAGCATCTTGGAGACATCTTGAAATTAGGAGGGTTTTGGTAGGAAGGCTGACATTTTATTTTTTGAGTTTCAATGGGAACCCGGCAATTCTGAAGAGTATAATAAATCAAATGTTGTTTAGAACACCCTATTATTCTCTGGGTACAAATTAGTTAGGTTGCTGAAAGTCACATTCTCTTACTTCATGATAGAAAAACCTACTGCTGATAAATGAGTTAGCATTACATTATGTGCAAAACATGAGCAAAGGGGTTGCAAAGTTGTACGGGTACATGAAGCGATGATGCAGAGTTCAAGTGACAGACTTCATCAGCAGCATATTAACAGGGACCTATGGTAAAATTTACTATGTTGTTTTCAGGTGTGGCAAGATTGTGAATGTCATCTCTGAATATGAAAATCATGATAGTATATGCTCAGCTATCAAAGAGCAGTTCATTTTAAAATAAGCCATATTTTTCTATAGTTGCAGGGCAAGAGAAGAGAGAATAGTATATAAAGATAATGAAGATGTTAATCTCTGACAGCTGATCTTTTCATTCTAAGCGTAAACATAACTGTAGCAGCAACCACAAATTTGCCAATTTTCCTTTTTATTGGAGAGGTTTCTTCGACTTTAAAAGTGCTGTTGGATTGAATGTATGGGTTTTTCAGTTTCCTCTCCAGATCACTAATCAAGGGACAGAAGCCATGATTCAAATGACCCAGTAATGGTCATTTGAAATGTGGGGAAAATACTGTTGATGGGGTAGGCTGCTCTTCTGTGAATACATTTTAGGTCTTACCAAAGTGGTCACTGAGACTCATCCACTCTTCTATTATTTTCATATTTCTTCCTCAGAGCTCTTCACAGTATAATCACTCTTCCCTGCCTGAAAAAAAAAAAAAATCATTGTGATGATGGAGGTTAAAGCCATCATTGCCTTTGTAAGCCTAGCATCAAGGGAGCTATTCCTACCTTTTTCCACAACAGTAGTTCCTTTTGTACATTTTTTTCATTATAGATTGTGCTGAAACCATAATGATTCTCATAACAGGTCATAAAATATGTTACATTTCCAGCAGGATACACAAGTCTGGTTACTCTGACCATGCTTATTTTCACAGTCAGGGTGGGGATGGAGATAAGCGCTGATTGCCTAGACCAGTGGTCGACAAACTTATTAGTCAACAGAGCCAAATATCAACAGTACAACGAATGAGATTTCTTTTAAGAGCCACATTTTTTAAACTTAAACTTCTTTTAACGCCACTTCTTCAAAATAGACTCGTCCAGCCTTGGTATTTTGTGGAAGAGCCACACTCAAGGGGCCAAAGAGCCGCATGTGGCTCTTGAGCCGCAGCTTGCCAACCACAGGCCTAGATAGAACTATTAAACTATTAAAATTTTTGAACACATTATTTTAACAGCAAAAATTGTGCATTTGAATATAAGAAGAGCAAATTAATGTAAAATTTAGAACATAAATAGAAAATTATTCTAAGGATATTTGCAAAATTGGAATTTTTGTTTTTGCTTTTTTGGCTTTGAAGTAAAGCTTATTGAAATTATTCTAAAGATACAATAACTGGAAAGAATATTGGGCAGCTAATGAATGGAAATAATTTGGGTCTAATGAAGAAACATTTTCTTCTATTTCTGCTACCTCCTATTTTAGGGCAGTGTTCTAATGGGGCACTTTATGTGGCTTTTTTGATAGATCAAATATATGATGTTAATTTTTTTTTGAAGCACTGGAGGTTTTTCTAGAAAATTATGAGTTTGAAATGTGACATTTATTATAGTATTGTGTGTTCTTACTGAGGAAAATTGCATATAAATAAGTGCTAATGAGTGTCCTGGGTGGCCTCAAAGGAATAATTTATTCCTACATACTAAAGAAGAAAAGCTTGGGGTGGGGTAGGATAAACTATGCCAAATGAATATGTTGGACTATGAAATGACAATTGTATGGACATAATAGTACATCCTTAAAAGACAATTGTAATTCTTCCAAGTCTTATGGTATGATTATTTTGCTCTGAAGGGGAAGACTTTGGATGATTTAATTATGTGCATGATTTTTAAGAGTGCTTGTATTTTTCAATGAAATCATGTGTGACATGTTTCCAAAATGTGAAATGCTTTTGATATATGGATAATGAGTAATCTTTGGAACTTGCTACATAAGCATTGACTACTTAGGTTGCTTTTTCTTACCATTTATCCTAATAGAGAATCAATCTCTTCTCTCTCTCTCTCTCTCTCTCTCTCTCTCTCTCTCTCTCTCTCTCTCTCTCTCTCACACACACACACACACACACACACACACACACAGACATCCATCCTTAGGAAGATTGTTTTTTTAGTTCCTGAGGATTATTAGTGATGCTGGTGTAAGCAGTTATTCTTGTTAGCTTTCCACAGCTATTGTTTATGTAATGAAGAAAGTAGTACCTCGGGACACCTTAGGAATAACCAAAGCAAGGAATCATTTTCTTTCCTTGAAGAACATATTTGAGTCAAAGTGGTATGTGTAAAAGGAAAGAGTACAGTTAAAACAAAGGAAAGCAGATACAGCTCAGAGATAAGCAAAGAAGAGCATATAAGGTAAATAGATAATTTGGCAAGAGTGGATTGGAAGTTATCCAACTCCATGTTGGCAACATGTACAAGAAATGTTCTGATGTATAGCTGAAAGTATTTTAACCATTTCCTATGTGTGGTTCCAATCATGGATGTCCAGTAACTTCCTTTGAATTGTTCCTACACAGCCTAATTTCTGTTTTCATTAGAAATGATTTCCTCATGTTTAACCCAATTTTTCCTTACCCAGTTAAACTCCATTACTGGTATAATTATAAACATACTAACTAGCCTTTCTTGGTTTTGTTTCTCCACAAAATTTCTGAAACCTTCATTGTTTTATATCTTTGCCATTTTTATAAGGCATGTATTTTTAAGACATGTGTAAATTAAATATGTAATAATATCCTATCAAGTTAGAAATTATGAAGGATCTCTAATATATGGTAGGAAATAAGAAAGAAAAAAATTAAGTTAAATATTGTTATCACCACTAAAATTTTCTTTTATGAATGTATTTGATTTTCTAAAACAGGAAAGTTAGTATGAGAAATATATTGGTATTATAACTGTTTTTGTTTTGTTATTCTTAGGCATTTTATAATCCTTTTAATTTTGTATATATTTTTTAGAATTGGAACAAACATTTTAAGTACATAAGACACTTAACTCTCAAAATTAAGCCAAAATTCATATTAAAGAGATAATTGCTTATAATTTTTTTAAAAAAACTTTTTCCTCTGTAACATTATTAGTATGAGTTAGTCACCTTTATAAAAATCCTCTTTTGAATCAGTGAGTTAGCCTATGCTCTTTCAGTCACCTATTCTTTCACTATCAAAGACACAAGCATCACTCTCAGTAACGCTTGAGAAACTGAGAAAGGGACTATATAGGTAGGTATTCAGTAAGTATTTCATGGATTTGGTCACAACACATCATGTAAATAAATGTGGCTAAGACATTAGGTTGAGGGCTAGATTAAATGGGTTCAAATACTCTACCAATGCACAAACTATCCTTGTGCAAGTTATTAAGCCTCTCTGTGCCTCAATTTACTTAACTATACAATGATGAGTATTACAATAATCTCTATGTATTGTGAGGATCACAGGCATTAATACACACAAAATAAAGACTTAATTAGCTAGTGGTAGTAGTCATAATTCATACAAAATGTTAATTCATTATTTATATTTTCATCAAGGGAAAATATATTAGAATGTAATAGAAAAATAATGCAAAAATGATGAAGTTTTGGTACACACTACAACATGGATTAAAATTACAGACATTGCTCTAAGGAAAATGACCAGACAATAAGACCTTAGTATCTCTTTACCTGTTTTCTTCCATCTTTGCTTTCTACTCCCCAGCTGCAACCCATTCAGGAGAGAACAACGGAAGGAAAGGCATAAGGAGAGTATACATATAAGAAAAGGTAAAAGAAAGAAGAAAAAGCAAAATAGTGATTGGTGGGGTGCTCCCTCTGTCCCCACCTGTTACTGGTAAAAGTGGGTTCTTATGGTGCCATGGGGAAAATAATTTCATGAAGCCCTCATGAGAGAATAATTTCAGAAAGCTTTATTTCTGTGGAATTAACCCCAGAGTTTCTAAAGTCTTCTCTCTGTCTTGCCATGGAAACATTCCCATTTTGTCTTTAGCAGGGCTAAGATCAAATATATTACTCAGAGGTTCCCCTCCATATTTTCATCTACTCCAGTCCAGCATCTGGCTAGGTTAGCTTGTGTCCCCAGCTGCAGTCCATTGCGAGTGGGGTCTGCATGGCCCTGGGCCATGCTGCTTCTGGGGTCTCATGGGTATGGAGGGAACATGGGTAAGTTCAAGGAAGCAGGAGTAAAGCTAGTGTAATCAGAGAATTTTTTTGTCTAGGCATTATGTATTCCAAAATTTTTGTAGGCTTGCATTGTCCGCTCTCCCAGCCAATGATCTTTGTTTCCAGGTTAGATTGACAGACAAGCAGCTTTCTTATGTTGCCCTGACTTCGCTATCCCAGCATTCATTTCCATTTTCCCAGTGGTTTGCAGGGAATGGACCAGTGGTTCCCTTTGGGGAGTATGAAGTACAGCTTTCAGATGCCCAGGCTTATAATGTCTGGCCTTCCCTTTGCTTTCTTCGTATCTATAATAAAAGCATAATATGCTAATTAGACTGGACATCCTTCGGACAACCTTCAGGATGAAGACGGCTGCCAGGGATGTCCGGGTCCCAGATGCCAGAAGGAAGCCAATGCTGGCAGCCAGGGGAAGGAAGACCTACTCTTACACGATTTGCTGTGTTAGGCTTCTACTTATTAATATTAGCTAGCTAGTTACGATGGCAACAGTGAGACAGAGGAAGAGGTTCAGGGGAGGGGATTGATTTGTCTTTTCCATAGCTCCAATGAACTCTTCAGTTTTATTTTCCTAGGATGACACTTCAAAACTTTTTGATTAAAAAATTAAGTTTCGCAGTAGCATCCATCTTCCCCAATCTATGGCTTGACAGACTCTGTGACAGCTTCAGATTTACTGACAAAGGGATGATTCTTGATTATACAACAGATAGAGCTAGTGAGTCAGCTGACTGCCTATCTTTATCTGTCTTTTTCTATTTCTCCCTGTCTTTTTAAAGTAAAAGAAAGGAGCATTCCATAAAATAAGCCATTTGGTAAACATCTAAGGGTGGGATTGAAAATGGATGGGGGATTGAGTCACAGGATTTGAAATAAAATAAGGGATTGTAAAACAATAACTGATTATTTGTATACAGAATCTGTGGGCACAGTAAATAAATCTGTTAATTTGCCAAGAAGGAAAGAATGATGATTTGATGCTCAGGTATTTTGGAGATAAGAAACCTTTTTGTATTAATTTTAAAAAACCCTAAAGATAATTTTAATTATGTGCTTTAATAAAATTTCTTTCTTTTTTATATTTTATTTATTATAAATTGTTTTGTTTTATACTTTTCTGTTTAAGTTTGGGGTGGAATTAAATTGCCTTTGTCTACATATTATAATATTTGACTTCTTTTACTTTAGGTAACAGTGATTATAGGTTTAAGACACTAAGAACATATTTGCCATGGGTTTTGATTCACTTTACTTGACCTAAAAGAGATAGAAATGAGATTATCTGTGATAAGTTGAATGATAGATTCTAGGAAACAAAATTGATTTAATCAGTTTAATTATGGTATTTTTTAATTGTGGTTAGCCCAGAAGAAGTAGAACTAGTCTTTCTGCTATTCCTTACTGACCTCTCTCAGATAATTACAGTCAATTTTCTTTACCCAGAGGTGAAGAAGGCATTTTGGGCAGATCAGAGAGTTACTGTGGATACTGATGAGAGTCTTGGTAAAAATCACAATGTCTGAGGTTAATTTTCAAATAACTAATTGGCTATTAAAGCTTCTTTTATTTAGGCAATTGCATATTTTTGCGTATCATTGAGTAGTTTTTAGTAAAACTTGCCCATTTCCATTTTGGAAAGGAAGATTGGAGGAAACAATATAAACTTAGAGGAAATATTGGCTTTTAAAAACATTTTCAAAGACTATTTTTAGAGCAGATTTAGGTCTACAATAAAATTGAGAGGAAGGTGCAGAGATTTCCCATATACCCTCTGACCCTCACATAAATAGCCTCCCCCATTAACATAACTCACCAAAGTGGTACACTTTTTACATTGACATGTCATAATTACCCCAAGTTGATATTTTTCCAAAGAGTTCATTCGTGGTTTGTATATTCAGTGGATTTAGACAAATGACTTTCAACCTTTCTTATCTCATGCTATACATAAACTAATTACTAAATTTCTGCAGTACACCAAAACATATATTTCTTGCTGATCTAACAAAAAAATGAGTATAGTTTTGTTTCATTCACACCTGACAGCTATTGCTGTCTTGGCTGTTGTCATTTTTTTAATTTGACAATCTAAGGGAAAAGAGGTCAGAGCCTCTAAGTAGTCAGGTATTTCATGTTTTAAAAATTCTTGCAGTACACAGGTTGAAAATTTCTGGTTTAGACAAATGTTTAATGATATATACATATCCAGTATAATAGCAAATATTTTCACTGCTCTAAAAATTCTTTGTGCTCTGCCAATTTATCTTACCCCTCCTTCCAGAGCTACCCCCACCCCGAACCCTGATTTTTTTTGTCTTCATTGCTTGGCCTTCTCCAGAATGTTATATAGTTAGAATCATACAGTATGCAGCTTTCTCAGATTTGCTTGTTGCACTTAGTAATAGAAAGATTGGCTTTTTAAAAATAAATGTACACTTAACACTTTGATGAAATAGGCTTCTAATCACTTATCCTAAAAGAAAATTGCATTCATCATTGACATGAATGGAAGGATTTGTTCTAAAAATTGGTTTGATAAGAGAAATTATTAACTTTCTTTTTACTGATGTCTGTTTTAATAAAAATATATTTAATTAAATTATATTTGCTATTAAATAAATGATTGCTAAAATGAAGGAAATCATCCATAATTAAATAAGAGAAAATTAATTTATTTTTTTCAGTACTTATTTCTCCTTTCTCCAAGTTTATATCCTTGGTTTTCTCACTTGGCATATAAAAAAAATAAAATATGTTTTATCCTGTGTAGTGTAATTCTGAATTAGGAAACTTCTGAAAACTTATTAGTGGATCCTGAGGAAATGTTATCTAATATTATGCTTAATCAAATATTCAGTATTCTCTTTAAGCAAAATTACAAATAGGTGGTTTGTCTTGATTGCCCTTGCTAGATTTCCTCCCCATTTATATAATTCCTGTATCCCTGTGACCTGTGCGAGTGCGCGCGCGCGCGCACACACACACACACACACACACACACACACACACACTTTTTCTTCCTCTCTACCCTGTATCCTCTTAACCATCAAATAGGGATAATAAATAATCTCTTACTTTAGGTGTAAAACGAAAATAATTTAGGGACTGCCAAAGAAAAATAGTGGTTAAAGTGCTAAAAAAAGAATTCTTTCAGAACTATTGCAGTAGGGAAAAAGAGACGTCATTATAGATCTGGATTCAATTACAAATACAAACAGTAAAGTGGGGATTTACAGCCAAGGAGCAGGGTGGAGGTTGGTGGATCGAAGATTATTAAACATCAGAGGTTAAGAGGTCTGGCTAAACGGACCCAACATGATTCTTGCTACAGGCAGGTCAGAATGATCAGATGTCACTGGTGTGTGGGATGGTGGAGGATGAGAATGAGAAAACTGATTAGATATCAGGAGTGATTCCATATAGAATGTGGGGATTTCTTAAAAGATTTGTAAGAGTTCTTATTGAAATTGGATTTTATAAGGAAGTGTACAGATTGTCACATGAGAAAGTTCAGGAGGCTTTCTAAAATTTCGGTTAAGCAAAGCATCTTTGTCAGTAAAAATCTGTGATAATTTATTTGTAATTTATAAAAGGAAAAGTTGGAAGACAAAAGATTGGAATGACTATATCATAGTGAAGTCACTTCTGGATGGAAACATTTAAAATTTTTTCACATTCCCTACCAAGGTCTATCAGTGCCATTTGCCTTTCTTCCAAAACACACACACACACACACACACACTCACTCTCTCTCTTTCTCCTGCCCTCCCTCTCTCACTCCCTCCCTCCCCCCCTTCTCTGAATGAATAATGAATAATGAACTTCTATTATAGTACCTTGGAGAAGGTATTCATGCAGCTGAACAACTACTCTGATGAGTTTTTTTAATAACCAGGTTCTTAAACCTCAAAGGCAAAGTTGGCCAAATTTTAAGTGTTTTCAGGAGAACCACACTCAAATTATTGTAAATTAAATTCTCTTCTGTTGTCATGATGGGGCAGTGTCAAGCACAATTTCATTTTCCTGCAAATAATAATATATTTTGCATTGAAGGATGTTTTCACAAACATTTCGCTGATACTGTTTTCAGAGTAATCATTTATTAATTTGAAAAACTTCATTTACATTTTATTTATGTGAGATCAATCTGCCATACAAAGGCAAGAAAATCAATAAATAATACTGTGAAATTATGACACTCTATGTGTTGATTGAAAAAGAAAATGGTGTTAAAGAGCATCATACAGCACATCTGAATGGAAATCTCTCCCTGGTGGCTGCTGTGTGCCTGAAATATCCAGCACTTGTCTAGAGGGGAGGAGCTTCAGTGAAATTGTGAGCATATTTCTTTAAACTTAGCCATGGCAATAAAGTAACATGCTTGAGCACATTCAGTTATTATATTAGTTGATCTTATATTAGAAAGTAGACAACAATACTGAGGAAATCAGACCTGGGATTTAAAGCTTTCATTTGAAGCAAAACACAGTACTCATCAATCCTACAGCTGATTGATCTCTATCAGGAACCCCTGTGGCGAGCTTACAAAAGTGTAAGCCCCAAGGAACATATTTACAATTAAATCTAAAATGATCTGTGGGTATGGCTCAAGAGCTGGCTTTGACTTCTTACAATTTTCCTTTAGTAATACTCTTCGACCCCATATGTCAATTTAGAAAAAATATCATTGAAGCATGGAAAACCAGTGAACTGGCAATAGGACCTTCTCCATGTAATATTGGGAAGAGATAGTGTAATAGACTTAAAGACACAGGAGTATTTTATTGGAGCATTTTTCTAATTGAATAAAAGTGGAAGTTTTCTATGCTTTTAACACCCCTCTCTAATTAGCTGCTGGAAAAGTCAAAGCTGTAAAATTATTCTTAATTTAAGCAGGTAAAATTCTTGCTCATCCTGCCAAGGGTTTTGACAGACCTGATGTAATTTCTATCCTGGGATAAGAAGTGTAAACACTGAAAAGGAATTACAGTATGGTGTAATGTCTTTTTAGTGCTGCTGGGTGGGGCTATGAGAAAACCGAGGGAGGGAGGAAACAAGGATTGCATTGGAAATGTGACCTTAGAATCCTAAACTGATGTGCTTTACATACCAGACTGAAATAATACTTGATCATTGCTAAAGTTCTGGATTTTCCACATAGTTTGGGACAAAAGAAAGCAGCAATTCCTGTCTTTGTGCCATAATGATTTTATTTCCGAGAGTGAGAATTTGAAGTTACTTGAACTTAGTGAGTGGGAGTGAGGCTGATCCATATCTTGTCACTCACTGTTGGGTCTGGAGCACTCTTGCTGGTGTCTGGCGCTAGGCTGGCAGTAAGCAGTATCAACTGAAAGACTGATCCTGAAGGGGTTGGGGTTTTTTATTCTGTTACACTAGTCTGCATGCCTGTTTTTATGCCAGCATTTTACTCTTTTGATCACTACAGCTTCGTAATATGGCTTTAAATCAAGTAGTGTGACATACCAGCTTGGTTCTTTTCTCTCCTGGTTGCTTTGGCTCTCCTGTCTTTTTGTGGTTTCCAATACATTTCAGAATGTTTTTTAAATTTCTGTGGGAAAAATGCCATTGGTATTTTGATTGGGATTGCATTTAATGTGTAGATTTCTTAGATGGGGTGGATATTTTCACAATATCCATCCAATCCAAAAACATGGAATATCTTTCCACTTATTGTGTCTTCTTTAACCTCCTCCATCAATATCTTACAATGTTTGTTGTCCAGATCTTTCATGTCCTTGGCCAAATTTCTTCCTAAGTATTTTATTGTTTAAGATGCTATTGTAAATGGGATTTCTTAATTTCTTTCAGGTAGACCATTGTTAGTGATAGAAATGCCACTGATTTCTGCATGTTGATTTTGTATCCTATTTTATTGAATTTACTTATTATTTCTAACAGCTTTTCAGTGGAATCTTTAGTATTTTTTAGATAAAATATAATGCCATCTACAACCAGAGATAAGTTTATTTCTGTGTGGATGTCTTTTATTTATTTTTCTTGCTTAATTGCTCTAGCTAGAACTTCCAGTATGCAAATAAAATGGTGAGCCCTAACCAGTTTGGCTCAGTGAGTGGATAGAGTGTTGACCTGCACACTGTCAAGGGCATATACCTTGGTTGAGGGCACATCCCCAGGAGGAGGTATGCAGGAGGCAGCTGATAGATGCTTCTAACTCTCTATCCCTCTTTCTTCCTCTCTGTAAAAAAACACACAATAAGATATATTTTAAAAAATGGTGAGATAGGCATCTCTGTCCCTATATTAGGCATTTTTCATATTGAGTTGCAGAATTATGAATTTTCAAGGAATATATTGCATTCAACAGCTCTCACTTATCTTACATATCTCAGAGTAGAACAGATCAATGAATATTGGATCTTGATCACCAAGAAATGTTTAGAATGCTGTTTTTATGCAGATAATATTATTATCTCTACTTTAGAGATAAGGCTGATAAAAGGTTAAGGAATTTGTTGGGTCCTAGAGAACATTTAATCTTTCTATATGGCTTTTCTAACATAAACTAAAAATGCTACTGATTTTCTCAAAGGATATGTCTGAGATTGTTATACTTCTTTGGTAAGATTAAATTATTTCTACATGTCTTCCAGGAAGTGTGTGGCATAGCTGTATATAAAATGTAAGATATTTCACACTAGGTGACTTTGTACTGTACTCTTAGTATCAAAACCAAACACTATGACTCATTTTAGTATAAGTCAGTTTCTTCCTGAAGCTTAAGAAGAAAAGGTGTCACAAAGTATAAAATATGAAATAGAAAATATGAGCAGATAAAGTGCTTTCTAGTTTTGAGAACAGTTGAAGTATTTATTATTTAACAATATAAAAATTACACAAATACATATCACTATCACTTGGAAACCCAAAGTTTGAATGTTCTGGGAAGCACTGCCATAAATGGAAATGTGGTTTACTTAGAAGTATCTACTCTATCCTAAAGAATCTCTAATTGTCTTCCCTTTAGGATATAGGCAAATTGCAAAGTTTGCTTGTTTCTCTCATCATCTGTGCTTTGTATCATTATACCTCTAACTTTGCAGCATGGATTTCCTAATTTTCTCCTCTGGGTGCACAAAAAGTCTCTTTTGTGTAGCTATCTAGATTAAGTCTATAAACGGATCACACTTTTTTTCCCCTTTGTATATCTGTATCTTGTTTTCTGTGCTCTGATAATCTGATAAATTAATATTCCTTACAAATTTCATGACTGGTAATAGATTAATGCATGCTAATGACTGTTAATGGATTAGTCAGCTACACCTCTTGGGTAAAACACTTGCATTTTAAAAGGTTTTTTTTAGAATCATAACCTTATTTAAAAAGATGACACAGTGTGAGCATCTAAACCTGTTGACAAATCACTAGGGAGAAGTATCATGTTAGATTTTCCCTCCCACATTTTACCTTTTCTGAGAATGAGGATACATTATTAAAAAAAAAAAAAGTTTTCATTGATTTTAGAGAGAGAGGAAGGGAAAGGGAGAGAATCATCAACAGGCTGCCTACTGCATGCCTACAGCTGGGATCCAACTTGCAATTTGAGCATGTGCCTTGACCAGAATCGAACCCGGGCCTTTTGTTGTATGGGACAATGCTCATCCAACTGTGTCACATCAGCCAGGGCAAAGATATATTCTTAAAACTGCTGTGATGATAAAACACCGTGTCATAATTTAATTGGAAGCATGCTTTTTCATTCTTAGTGATTCATAAAATAATAATGTCTTGAAACAATTACATTAGATTTGATGATATAGAGTAGCTATATTTTATCATCCTTCAAAACATGCCTTGGTGTGTACACACTAAACGTACATAAATAAACACATGTCCTAGCCGGCTTGGACCATTGGTATTTCCTAACCAGCTGCTGTGAAAACTTCAATTCAAATTTGAGGGTTTTTCCATATTAAAGAGGCACCTCCCCCAAATTCTTTTAAGAACACTTGTAAGAAATCTGCACTGGAAATATGTATTTTCCATATCTGTTTACTATTTTAATATCATCTATAATCTTTTGATTTCTTTTATTCTGTCTCACTTTGTTTTGAGAGAGAAGTGATCAATAGGAGTAAATACCACAGATGAACATAGTGGCTATCCTTTTTAAGAAGAAAAGGCTTTGTATCTGTAATTACTAATCATGTGATACACAGTTTCAAATAAAAGAGTTTGTGTCATTCTTTCTTTTTAGAAGACATTGGAAACAATTGCAGAATGAAAAGCAATCTCATCAACAACAAAAAATATCAGTCAGAAAATTGGCTAAAATTCAGCTCTTTGTGTTCTTGAGATTGAAAGCTGTAGCTGAAAGAAAGCGCTCCAATTTTCCACCATGCAAATCCATCGCTGCCTTTAGATTGGTTTACTCTTTTGAAGCAGTTAAGTAGTACCATTTCTTGGCAAGAAGAATACTTATTTAAATAATTCTTTGCAATTTCTGTTTGTTTATTCTTCTTGCCTCCCACTCTGCTCTGTTACCCATTCTGCACCACCAATTTATACTGGCTTAGGCTATAAGGAATGTTCACTAATGTATGTTCCTCTAGGATACCTTTTAATTATATTAACTTTTCAGTTCAAAATTAGGATTATGGAGGCAAGGGCTTTAAAAAAATATATTACCAGTCTTATTTTCACTATAGACAATGCTCCTTTTTCAGTATTCTTCGCTGAAATGGGATTTTAATTTAACTTTTGTTATTACATCCTTATATTTATAAGTTTTCCAAAGATTTGAGAGCAGTGTTGGTTTTTTGCAGGGACACTGCTATGTATGTACTTAGTAGGTTACAGAATAAGTGGTGAACTTTGAGAATATTAAGACCCATTTTTATGAAATATTTTATACATAAAGCATTATGTAAAATTATGTATTCTACTAACTGTGATAGGTTAGCAATAATCTTTTAGGTCCTTCTGAATATGTCAGCCATGATTAGTGTTTTTCAGATTATCAGTCTTCAAAGAGAAATGACCTGGGTGAGTGAGTAAGAAACAGATCAGGGGACTGTTATTATGCAAAGAGTAGAAAAACCTGATGAACCTGATTCAGTGCTGAAAACTAATAGCAGGAGAAGGCTGCCACAAGTAAATAAAGAAGATTTGAGAAGCTGTGGATTAAGATAACAAAATTTACCTTCTTTATATTTTTGCCTAGGGTGAGCCAGGGGCTTTGGGAATGAATGGCTAGCCTATGGATGACATCATTTTTACATGCACATCTGTCCCTTTTGAAATATTTGACAGCATTTTCATGTGAAGCTAAGTCCTTTAGCTTCCATGTCATCACAATAAGGAAATGGGTATGCATTTAGAAGGTACCCCTGGAAGAATTTTGGACCAAGGATCTGTGCTGTGTTTTGTCAAGAAAGGCACCTGTGAGTCTGTTAAAACTACAGAACTATGTAGTCAATAATGACCAAATCTAAAATTAGAATAGATAGCTAGGTCTTTGGATAACTTAAGCACTGACTTGCTCAAAGGAAAGGATTTCCTCAGGTAATCTCTTAATCCCCTTCCCTCTCTGTAATTCCAAATCTGAGATAGTTGGTTTACAAAGTGCACTGAGCATGTAAGTGTGTGCAAGTATGTTTAGTGTATATACATAGATATGTGTTTGTGTATATATGTGTATATGTATATTTATATCTATGAACATATATACTATGGTAAAATTATGTATGTTTAATATTTTTATGGTATTTTTTTCTTACCTTGCAATCCTGTGCAAAATTTTCTCTCTCTCCCATTCCTTCCCACCCTTTCTCTCTATGTATATTTCATATGTTTGCTTTATATAAAGTATACATAATTACTTTTGCAGTTGGATGATAAATATATGTTGGCCTTGAAGGTTTAATTTCCTCATTAAATATTCTTTTTAAAAAAATATATTTTATTGATTTTTTTACAGAGAGGAAGGGAGAGGGATAGAGAGTAGAAACATCAATGAGAGAGAAACATTGATCAGATGCCTCCTGCACACTCCTTACTGGGTATGTGCTTGCAACCAAGGTACATGCCCCTGACTGGAATCAAATCTGGGACCCTTGAGTCCGCAGGCCGATGGTCTATCCACTGAGACAAACCAGTTAGGACTCATTAAATATTCTTATACTTTTATCCCTGATATTTTTCTAACAGAGAGAAGTAAGTCTGTTTAAATGTTGACAGGGAGTGAAAGGCACATTTTCAATGGAGTATGAGTTTTATTTATGGAGAGAAAGAAATGTACAACATGTAGTCTTGATGATATTTGATATTTGCAGTTATCACTAGGGAAGGAGTATGCGGGCTAATATCAACATAGACATATTTTGTTAATAAAGGGTCTTATAATATTTCTGATAGGAGATGTCAAAGAATGGAACATGAATGCATTGTGATTTGCCTTTAATACTTAATAACAGCTATTGGTAAGGAAGCCAAAGTGCAAAAATGCCATTTGACTTTGAACAATGAATAAAATCTCCCACCTCTGGGTCAGACACTAGCTATAGAAAGGACTCCTCCCAAAAAGTAAATATGAGCATTTGCAGCCATATTTGCATTCGTGATGAAAAGCAATTTCCTGTGATAGTCATCATGGGAAAAGTTTAAAGCCTTGGTTAGTGTTAGGTTAAGAACCACCTCAGTAGCAGTTTCTTGATAATGAAATTACCTACAAGGAGCTGGTCATAGTCAGAAGACAGATTTCATCAGAATGCAGACAATTGCTTTCTACTTCTACTTACACTAAAGGAAAAAGCAGATATTCTCATTTCTCAAATATCCCTACTCACATCTTGACACCATAGAAGATATTCACAGATGTGTGTGTGTGTGTGTGTGTGTGTGTGTGTGTGTGAGAGAGAGAGAGAGAGAGAGAGAGAGGGAGAGGGAGAGACTGGAGATTCTTGGCCACTTGCTTCCAGATGATAGTATTTCACTTGTTCCAAACTCGATTTCTCCTGTATTTGTTGCTTTTGCCAAACCACCATCTGGTTGCTCTGTTATCTCTAGTCAGCTCTCTTGTGTGATTAGGAAAGAACACTTCTTTGGGCAAGATGCTAAGTGCAGCTGTTAAGGGAGCCAAGTATTTCTTTCTGGTGCTTTGAACAAAATGGCTATTGTGAGCAGTAACTTAAAAATAAGAAGTTTGCAACTCTCTAAGTATAATATAGAAAAATATTACTGGAAATAAAAAAAAACCTTTACATGGCTATTAAAATTGAGAAAGGAAGTCACACAATTATTAAAAATAATGAAAAGAACCAAATGAGAATTAAGTGTTCTTTCTTACACATATTTAAGGAGCTTTCCTTTGCCTCTAGTTACTGATTTCTTTATGTTCATAACATAGTAAGTTATAGGCTTTCTAGGAAAAGTAGAATGGATTGCTGACCAAACCCTTTCAATACTGGGCTTCCAAGAAAAAAATAATTGCCAGATGTTGCTTGAAATCAAAGATTAGGTGAGGCCTCTTTCACCCGGTGTCTCTGCCAATTGCATAAGAGCATTACTACAGTCTGAGTGTGGATGGGGTATAAAGTCTGCTGTGAAGCCTAGCTACCAGAATGAGATAAGTGGTTTGAAAGAGATGGTTTGTCCCCAATGCCTAATGCTAGGCTGACTTGGAGTGCCTGTACTTTGTCTGCCTGGATCATGTAATGCAGGGACAAAGGAATGGTCAAGTCCAAGTTAGCAAGAGAAAGTAGGATGATTAGGGAGAAAGGCAGTCATTTTACCACAGTAGCAGCATGAATAAAGGACATGGTAGAAAAGATAGAAAGCTTACCATGAGTGGATCCTGGACTGTGACCCATAGTGACGCCAATCTCTTATGAAGAGTCCCAGCAACATCTAAAGTTCTGCATGATGATGAAACATATATTTGGGCAAGAAACTGGTAAAGCAGTGGGAAGAGGTGCTCATAGTATTTCTTCCATCAGTCTTACTTTTTTCTTATAAAGGAAAAAAAATGAGGAGGGATTCATCACAAGACTTCTTTCTGCCTTTAAGAAATGTATAATTTCTTTGTTGAATTCAGGCAAATAAAAACAAGGCAACAATAAGTACTATTTCCCAATGTGGAATAAGGAACAAAATTGGGATTTTTACAATGTGGTTGTTTCCTACTGCACATTAAAGACATTGCACTGAGTTAGGTCATGTATGTATGTATACACACACACACACACATATATATATGTGTGTGTATATGTATATATGTGTGTGTGTGTGTGTATTTGGCAACTTTCCTCTATATTTACCAAAGCCAGTAAAAGAGAGCAAAATAACAGAATGCAGAGACAGAAATAAAAATAAAAAATACATCTATTTAATTTATTCAGTAAACATTTATTTAGTTTTCATTTTGAGAAATAGTATTCCAATAGAGGTTGAGAATTTTGGTTTTGGAGCCATGAGGTCCTAAGTTTGAATTTTACAATTGCCACACAATTGTTGCATAGTCTCAGATAAAGCACTTAACCTCATTGAAACTATTTTCTTATGTGATAAATGGAGATACTAATAGCTTATCTATTAAGATTGTGGTTAAGAAAATATGTCAAATATCTCATGCATGGCTCCTGACTCATAATGATTAATAATAAAGATGATTTATATTTCCAGTATTATACTGACTGAAACATAAAAAAGACAATAAAATTTCTCTTTTAAGTGTGAAGTTGTTTCTAAAAAATTTTTAAAGTGTGTAATTCCAAGGATTATGTCTGAATAGAAAGCAGTAGGCAGAATGTTTAAAAAATATGTTTTATTGATTTTTTTATAGAGAGAAAGGGAGAGTGATATTTAGAAATATCAATGAGAGAGAAACATCGGTCAGCTGCCTCCTGCACATCCCCTATTGGGGATGTGCCTGCAACCAAGATACATGCCCTTGACCGGAATCAAACCTGGAACCCTTGAGTCCGCAGTTTGATGCTCTATCCACTGAGCCAAACTGGCTAGGGCAGTAGGCAGAATTTAATAAAGTATACTACTAATATTTCTTTCATGTCATGAAAGAATATAGACATAATCTCTCTCTATATATAAAAGTCTAATATATGTTAAGTGTCCAACAGATTGGTCAAATATTTGGTTGATTGCTCGATCAGTTGTATGATGCACACTGTCAACCATGGGGCAAACGGTTGGACCTGTAAGTTAGCTTGCTGCTAGGGTCCAGCTAATCAGGACTGGGTGAGCTGAGCTGGACATACCCTGGAACCCTCTCATGGTCCCTCCCCAGTCAGCCAACCTCCTGCAGGCCCTCCCAGCTGGCCAGCTCCCATCAGCACTAATCAGGACTGGGCGAGATGGCCCCTATCAGTCCCTCTTGCCTGCCAGCCAACGGACCCCACCTGTGCATGAATTCGTGCACTGGGCCTCTAGTACATCTTTAAAATAAAAATAAGAATAAAATAATTTTTCTTTCTAGAGAACAGCTTGTGCACCACAAATAGCTAAATCTTAAAATAAATTTTATTAGAATGCATATTACCACCTCAGCACACAGATGGCATCTTGTTGAAGAAAATCATGAACGATTCCCATGTATTGAGGTCAGTGGCATATCATTATTTCCTAATGTCCATGAAAAAATAAATTCTGATATTAAGCTGAACGTGTTGGAGTCTGAATGCATCATTCAGAACACTAAGTCATAAGAGACCTAGTTTCCTAAAGCCATTCTAAAGCCAGGAACATGTCTGTCTTGTTCACAGACAAAAATAAAATATATAACATGTTTCTGACACATAGTAGATGTTCAATAAACCTATAGAGTAGCTGAGGGAGTGAGCAATCTATGGTCATACTTTATATATTGTATGATTTAGAGGGCTATTTCCTAGTATTGTGGTAAGGGCATTTAATTTGGAATTGAACTAAGTATGAAAACAAGAGAGTTAGGTGATCTTGGAAATAGTTTTCACACTTGATCTTAGCCAAAAGGCCGAGAAGCGATAGGAAATAGTTTTCTACTCATGAAGTAGTATTGTAGATTAAGCAAGATAATAGAGACAAAATTATTTAGGGACCTGTAAAGTTGCAACACATAATTGAAAGTTGTTATTCCATTTGATCATCTAATTACATAGTTTACCTATTACCTAGTTCTTTAATCTAATTTCTTCCTGTATTTTCTTGAATGCAGTCTGAGAAGGCCAGTTAACTTTCATTATTTTTGCTCTATGACAATAACATTCCAGTTAGTTTTAAATATAGGTCATTAAAAAGCTGAGAACACTTCTACCTGCAGGAAGACATTTGTATTTTTTTTAACATGTATCTCACCTGATAAAAAGTATACAAAATAAGAGGAAAAAGAGATGAGAAGAATGCCAATTGATATACTCAACAAATTCTATATAAGTCTAGTTCCCAGAAGGAGGGAGCTAAGGTTAAAAATATGAACTAAACATACTGAAATCAGGGACTTTGATTTTATTCTCTAGATAGTATAATAGGTGGTCATGATATATACATTTTAAATATACGTATAATATACTATATCAACTGTATAGTAAACATTCAGTAATTAATTCAGATAAATTCATTAAGTCCTTTTGGAATTTGTTGGGATATTATTTTCTTGCTTTTGTAGTCATACAGCATGGATCCGTAGTCATAACCAGGATGCCTTAGGAAGAAAAGGGATCCCTGCCTTTTAGTCTAGGATAGTGATGTTATGGTTAGAAGATTATAGTTTGGAACAGATATCCTAGATTGGGATTCCTGCCCATTTATTTATCAGTAATTTAATTTTACACAATGTATTTAATCCAGGCCTCAATTTCTTCATCTACAAAGTAGGCAAACTGTTATCTATGCCATACAACTATTATGGAGATTAAATAAATTTATGATTTAAGGGCAGTTGGTATAGTGGTCATCATGTAAACCATGCTCAGTAGCTGGCAGCACTTATTATTTAGGTATTTGACAGTTATCTATATCTGAATTATCAGTTATTTTACTACATGTATTATACTTTCACTAGAGGCCCGATGCATGAAAATTCTTGGAAGATTAGGCCTTCCTTTCCTCAGCTGCTGGCACTGGCTTCTTGGCTTCCCTCTGGCATTTGAGAACTGGGCTTCCCTCCTCAGGCTGCTGGCAGGCACCCTTCCCCCCAGGCTGGCTTCCCTCTTGCCCTGGCTTCATCATGAAGGACATCTGGAATGACACCCGGAAGTATAGATGAGAGGTTGGGATTTAATGGTGTTTTGATTTTTCCCCAGTTTAAAAACTTATAGTTTAAGTCTGATTTTTGCTAAATAACTTATACTATGTGTATACAGAATTGACCCTGTAAATATGATATTTATTGAACTATAGAGTATTTGATCTCATTTTTGTGGTCTTTATTGGTGCTATTACTTTATGACCTGTCACTCCCTTTGGATATCTGTAGGGCCAAAGTTTAATAGGTTGTTTAAATAAAACACACTTTGTTTTTCAAAAATTGAGAACAACAAAGCAGCTCAAACCTTACTAGCTAAATCAGGAACAGAAGAGAAAAAAAAAAACATTTAAATAACATAGGAGGAAAGAATCCTTATAGTCTTAGTAAATTGGTTATCTCTTATAAAGAAAATTAGAAATAGTTTTTTTGAAAATGAACTAATTCTTCTGTGAGTTTCAGGTACACAGTAAGTATTCTTATATAAAATATGAGAAAGGTTGAAATGGAGAACTTTGTGTTATCTGTGTGACTGCCTCAAAGTAATCAAGACGCTACCCCAAATTAAGTACCTTTCAGCCAGTTTTTAGGTATCTTTGGCATCTGTAGAAGGCAGAATTGGTCCCTCCTCCTACAAAATATAAAAATCCAGGGATGATCAAGTTTAATATATAATGGAGTAATAGTTGCATATAACTCTTATTTGTATAGTGGCTATAGCAGGATATTCCTGCACAACACTTCATTCATGTGGATTCAGTGTAGTGCTTGGCGTGAGTATGAAATTCATGTTTTACTTTGCAAAACTTTCTGGATTAAAAAATATATATATATATTCTATCCAGGGTTGGCAGATTATGCAGATATGAAACCTCAGATGTGGAAGGCTGGTATATATCTTTTAATTTAACTAATTGGCATGCCTGTCACACTTCAATAAAGTAAAGCTTTAAAAGATTAAGAAAATTATCCCACTGTCTTATACATTTAATTGTTCAAGCAAAAGGATATAATAGAAATAGAAACCGGTTAGACCTGACTCTGTTGGTAAGAGTTTCATCGATACACCAAAAAGATTGCAGACTGGATTCCCAGTCAGGGCACATAGTTACTAGTAGTTTTTGCATTTGATCCATGTTCGGGTGCCTATGGGAGGTAGCCAATTAATCTTTCTCTCTCACATTGATGCATTTCTCTCTTTTCCCTCCCTCTCTCCCTTACTCTCTTGATTTTAGAGATTTTTTAAATTGATTTAAACACACACACACACACACAAATACCTTCAAGTGAGGATTTAAAGAAAAAAGAAATAGAAACAGATTACAAAAATATACTATGCCAAGATAAAATGTTTTTTGATCCTTGCTGTTACAAATTGAGAGATAATGTTGGATCTAATGTAAAATTTCAGTGAACTTCATCTTGATTAATTTCAACTCTAGAAGGATTCAGCTTTTGTTGAAAACTTCAATTCACCATCTACAGCTAGCATTAAAAGAAATGCTTATTGACCTTTAAATTTCAAAAGAACTATTTCAAATCAATCATGTAAGAGGCCTTTTGATGGTAATATATAAACCCATCAGGCCAAAAGGAGCTCCTTCTTTGAAAAAAAACTGATAAAGAATCAATAAAGAATCTTTTCAGAAATAAAAGTTTCAGGGCTTTGTGTGAGCAGGATAGTTTTGCTAGTGTAAATGCCTTGAAAACTTTTAGCTTATTCTAATTTTTATATGTACTGTGACTATCACTTTATTACCTTTAGTTTGGTTATAACTTTAAACCCATTTTCCAACAGATTTGTCTTTCATTCATGAAAAAGAATTGTCAGTCTTTTACTAATCTCTTTATCTAGGTTTAAGTTTTTCAAGACTGTCTGTTCCACAGAAATTCAGAAATTATTTGGTCTTTTGTAAGGAACCCTGCTGTATCTTCTGAAATATTCAGGTTTACAAATATTGATTTTGAAATAAGTTTTAAATTTTGATATTTTCTTTGTTTAATAATGAGGTTTCTAACCCTAAAATATTTTTAAAAGAATGTTGAAAGACAGAAAATATAATCAACGTATGAGCTAAACCTATAAATATTTTGTTAATGATTTTTCTTCCATTGACTCCCTACATCTGCCCCTCCCAGGCCTTCACCACACTATTGTCTGTGTCCATGGGCTATGCATCTATGCATATAAATTTCTCAGTTAATCTCTCCCACCCATTCATACACTCCATAATTTATTAATATTAGAACAGAAGAATTGATCTTAAGGTTGTATTGGACTTCTCCTTGTTAAATTTCTTCAAATGAATGACATGTAAAAGTTATGGGAATATTTCTAAAAATTCAATTTAATAATTAGCACTTTCATTTTCACTTAAAGTATTATTTAATCTTGCCCTAGTAAGGTACTCTATAATTGCTACCATAGTAATATTTTTGTTGGAATGAAACATTTTTTCTAACTATTATAATAGGTTAAATCACTTTATAAATAAAAATGGACACAAACTGAACTGTATATAACTGACTGTTCTAGTTCTCTCCTTTTTTCTTTGCTCAAGGAAGGTAAAACTGAATGAGCAAACAAACAAAAATGTGTGAGGAAGATTTGAGGTTATCAGTGCTTAAATTATCTGATATAATACATTGTCCTAAACATTGAAATAAATTCAGCTATACTAATTGATGATAGGTAAGGCTGTGGTTTCCAAGAATCTTAGCCACTCATATTCTTTATATAGGACACTATGTTTAGTTTAGTTTGGAATATCCTCTTAACTCCTGTGAAAATGAAAGGCCTCTTCATCTTTTCCATATTTGTGTTGGTCAAACTGTTAGAATTAATTGGTCATGTATTGTTTTTAAAAACCATGATAGTTTTGTAGTACTACACTTTGTGACTTTGTACTAGTATGTGTGTATTAGTCAAAGCAGGCTGCTCATATAATGTTGCTGATTTCTGAGTTTTTTTGTTTTTTTCCACATTTGTTTATGTTATCATATGTTGGAAACCTTGATATGCCAGTCTCCTTACATGTATTATTTGTAATGCTTACAAATCTTGATATTTGCTTCTTATAGGAAAAACAATTATAGATTCACTTAAATAATTGATACAGTATCACATAGCAAGTAAGTAGAAGAATTAGGGTTCAAATTCATGGTGTTAGATTGCAATGCAGTGTTTTCCCTATTGTATTATTAATTAGAGGCCTGGTGCATGAAATTCGTGCATGGGGTGTGTGTGTGTCCCTCATCCCAGCCTGCATCCTCTCCAATCTGGGACCCCTTGAGGGATGTCCAACTGCTCCATCATCCCTAACCACTCCCCTGCCAGCCTGATTGATGCCTGACTGCTCCCCTCCTGGCCTGGTTGCTCCTAACTGTCCTCTTCTACAAGCTTAGTCATCTCCAACATCTTTCCCCTGCTGGCCTGGTCATCCTTAGCTGCCCTCCCCTGCTGGCCTGGTCACCCCTAACTGCTCTCCTCTGCTGGCCCAATCATCCCCAACTTCCCTCCCCTGCCAACCCGGTCAACTCTAACTGATCTACCTGCTGGCCTGGTTTCCCCCAACTTCCCTCTCCTGTAGGCATGGGTTCCCCCAACTGTCCTTCCTTGCAGGCCTAGTCACCCCTAACTTCCCTCCCTTGCAGGCCTGGTTCCTCCCAATTGCCCTCCCATGAAGACATGGGTCCTCTCCAACTGTTCTCCCTAGCAGTTAGATGTCGATCAGGCTGGCAGGGGAGTGGTTAGGGGTGATCAGGCTGACAGGCAGAAGTGGTTAGGGGCAATGGAGCAGTCGGACATCCCTTGAGAGGTCCCAGATTGGAGAGGGTGCAGGCTAGGATGAGGGACACACACACACACCCCTTGCACGAATTTCATGGGTCCTCTCTAACTGCCCTCCCCTGCAGCTCTGGTCCCTCCAAACCCTCCTCCCCTGCAGGCCATCTTATGGTGGCCATCTTGTGTCTACATGAGGGCAGCCATCTTTGATCACATGGTGGTGACCATCTTGTGTGTTTGAGTGATGGTCAATTTGCCTATTACCTCTTTGTTATATAGGACTAGAGACCTGATGCACAAAATGCATGCAAGGGGCTTGGCTCCTGCTGCTGCAGCAGCTGCCTCAGCCCCTGCCAGCCATGGGTTTCTGCCTCAGCCCTCACTGCCTTGGCTTCATTTGAAAGGTTGTCTGGTCTAATTAGCATATTATGCTTTTATTGTTATAGACTAGAGGCCTGGTACATGAAATTTGTGCACAAGGTGTGTTTGTGTCCCTCAGCCCGGCCTGCACCCACTCCAATCTGGGACCTCTCGAGGGATGTCCCGCTGCCTGTTTAGGTATTGGGCCTAAACGGGCAGTTGGACATCCCGCTCATAATCCAGGACTGCTGGCTCCCAACTACCCTCCTGCTTGCCTGCCTGATTGCCCCTAATCCCTTCTGTCTGCCAGCCTGATCACTCCCTAATCACTCCCTTACCAGCCTGATCAACACCTAACTGCTCCCCTGCTGGCCCAATTGCCCCTAACTGCCTTCCCCCGCCATCCTGGTCACCCCTAACTGCCCTCTCCTGCAGGTCTGGTTGCCCCCAACTGACCCACCCCTGCTGGCTCAGGCATCCCTAACTGCCCTCCTCTGCTGGCTTGGTCCCTATTACCACCCCGCCACTGCAGGCCTGGTTCCCCCAACTGTCTTCCCCTGCAGGCCTGATCTCCCACAACTGCCCTCCTCTACTGGCCATTTTGTGTCCACATGGGAGTGGCTGTCTTTGACTACATGGGGGAGCCATCTTGTGTATTGTAGTGATTGCCAATTTGCATATTACTTCTTTATTATATATAGGATTCTACCATTATACCTCTCTCTCTCTCTCTCTCTCTTCTCTTACACACACACATACACACACATTTTCTTTTTGACTGCTGCTAGCCCCTCATTCCTATCACTCATCACTCAGTCTTCTCAGAGCTGAAGCCATGATGGCATCTGTGGTATCTCCTTCCCATAGTCTATGTTCAGGACCATCTACACCTAAAATACTTTCTCAAAGTAAACAGAACCTCTTTAGCTCCGATTTAATTCCTTCTGACACTGCCCCCTAAATTCTTTTGAGGATTACATAAATGATAATGGCCTAGTGTTTGATTTTCTCTAGATGGTACATTACTATTTCAAAGGGAGACTTTATAACTTTAACCCAGAATAATAACTGTGTATGCAAATATCTTGATACCTGGTTAGGGACTTTTAAAAAATTTTAGGATTCTATCAGCAAGTAGAAAATCATATCAAAAGAAGAAAGGCACATTTGCTTATGAACAGGGGTCATTTCTAAAGTCTTTAATACTTATTTCTACAAAGTTATGTTATCACCTTGCTGAACAGATATGGTTGCAGTTTATGATTAGCTTAAATATGTATAAATCTATCAATAAAAAGAATGACTTGGAAAGGTTTTTTTATTTTAAATGTATTATAGTATGAAGAAACTATATAAAGTGAACTAATCTAGTTTAACATCATTAAATATAGTCAACTTTTGTTGTGTGTAGATTATTTCACTGTTTATGTAGCTGCCATGTATGATGGTACTTTCTAAATGTAGAACTGAAAATGGAATAATTTTTGTCCTTAGGAATTTTGTAGCCTATAGAGAAAATCAGCAGCAATTTTGATTTAACATTTATGGTGACTAATACTTCCTAAAGAAGCACTCACAAAAGGTTTTTTAACAGACAGATGAATTTCAGAAGGAAAGTTGGGGATTTTGGGGGAGATTAAATGGTTAATTTATATGCATATTAGTGGCCCGGTGCATGAAATTCATGCACATTAAACGGGAATTAATTAGAGGAAATAATTTAATATTGCTATTTTCCCTTTCCCTGAAATAGAAGTGTCAGAGATGAAAGAAAGTAAGTAAAATGTATATGAAAACCTTCCTCCTGTCAGAGTCTGGGGCACACCATTGGACTCAGAGTCAAGTCACCATCCACCCACATGCACCTCAAAATTGCATGAGACCCAGGCCTGGCCGCACCCCCACCCCATTGGGCTAGATCCAGACCTGGCCAGTTCCATCCTTGTCAAGCCCCGCTGGGCAGGGGATGTAGCCTCAAATCCCCTGGCCCAGTTCCAGGACGGGGGCATGGCCTGAGGTCCCCCAGCCCAGAATGGGGCAGGGGGCATGCCTGAGGTCCCCTGTCAAGCCCTGCCAGGTGGGGGAATATGACCTGAGATCCCCTGTCAATCCCCACTGGGTGGGGGGCATGGGCTGAGGTCCTGCATCAAGCCTTGCGAGGCAGGGTGGGGGTGAGTGCTGCCTCAGGTCCCCCAGCCTGGCACCAAGAGGGGTGCACAGCCTCAGGTCCCCATCAAACCCCACCAGCAGGGGGGGTCCAGCCTCAAGTCCCCATCAAGTCCTGCTGGGCGGGGGACGAGGGGAGGGCGGAACACAGCCTGAGTTCCCCTGACCCAGTATTGGGGGTGAATCTTGAGGTACCACTTGAAGCCCCACTGGGTGGGGAGCATGGCTGAGGTCCCCTATCAAGCCCCACAAGGCAGGTGGGTGCAGCCTCAGGTCCCCTGGCCCTGTGCTGGGGCGGGGTGTGTGGCCTGAGGTTCCTCAGCCTGGTGCCAGGGTGGGGGGCACAGCTTAAAGTCTCCTGTCAAGTCTCACTTGGTGAGGGGCACAGCTTGAGGTCTCCCAGCCTGGTGCTGGGGTAAGGAGAGCAGCCTGAAGTCCCCTAGCCCAGTACCAGGATGGGCAGCGCACTTTGAGGTCCCCCATCAAGCCCCACCGGGTAGGAGGTATGGCCTGAGGTCTCCTGTCATGCTCAGCCATGCAGGGGGGTGCAGCCTCAGGTCCGCTGGCCTGGTGCTGGGCTGGGAGTTTGGTTTGAGGTCCTCCATCAAGCCCTGCTGGGTGAGGGACGTGGCATGAGGACACCTGGCCTGCTGCCAAGGTGGGAGGTGCGTCCTGAGTTCCCCTGAACCAGCACTGGGGGTGCACCTTGAGGTCCCTGTCAAGCCTTGCTGGGTGGGGGCCATGGCCTGAAGTCCCCTGTCAAGCTTCGCTAGGTGGGGGTTTTGGTCTGAGATCCTCTGGCCTGGTGCCAAGGTGGGGGGTGCGGTCTGAAATCCCCTGTCAATCCCCGCCAGGTGGGGGACGTGGCCTCAGGTCCCTTGGCCTGGCTCTGGGGTGGGGGGCGTGACCTGAGGTTCCCTGTCAAGCCCTGCTGGGTGGGGGATGCAGCCTGAGGTCCCCTTTCAAGCCCTATGGGGGTGGGAGAGGGCATAGTCTCAGGATCCTGCTGATTTTTTGTTAAGGCTCCTAATGGGAATTTGGCTTCAGCTGTGGGTGCAGTCATTTTTGTGATGGAGTGATGGTTAATTAGCATGTTCCCTCTTTATTAGATAGGATATGAATAGCCCATGGACACAGACAACCATGTGTCAAAAACTTGGGATGGGCAGGTGCAGGGAAAGGGGGTCAATGGGAAAAAATAAAAATCAAAGAGGACATCTATAATACTTTTAACAATAAATATAAATTAAAAACATAAAATGAGAGTCAGTAACTCCCTCCATACCTGTCTGGGAATGTGACAACAAAAATCTCTCCATTTATTTCAATATATGAATTCTTGAAGTACATGTTACATATAGAGTTGTGGGAACAACTTTGATTATACCCTCCTCTTATCTTCTTGAGGTGCATATGCAAATTAAACTAATTTTAGGATTAGTTTAGTCATGAAAATAAATAACTCAATATATACTTCATGTAATAAATGAAAGCATATTTACTTGTATTCAAATTAACTTCTAGGATCTGTATTGACCTCTAGCTTCTGTATTAAAAAAGATATGCTGTAGATTGGAAAATAAATTAGCAAAAGTTATTATATAATTAGCACAGAATATTTTATAGTTGAATAAAGTGGGTGATATAGACCAAAGTTATTCAACAGAAGTATAATGCAAACCACTAGTGTGATTTTAAGTTTTACAGTAACCATATTTTAAAAAGTAAAAAGAAAGAGATATAATTAACTTTAATAATAAGTTTTTCTTTAATTTTTTTATTAATGTATTATACATGTACATATCTTTCCATTGTCCTCCCTCCCTAATTCTCATACATACCCTAACCACCCATTGTCTTGTGTCCATTGGTTATGCTTATATGCATGCATACAAGTCCTTCGGTTGATCTCTTATCTATAATAAGTTTATTTAACCTATTATATCAAAAACATTATTTCAACAGATAATCATATTAATGTTATTGATTTGACTTTTACATATTTTTTACTAAATATTTGAAATAAACATGTATTTACAATGTATATTTATACATTTTACTTTGAACTAGCCACATTAAAGTACCAATAACCATATATGGACATTGTTGGATAGATTAGATTATTGATGGTCAAAGAAAGTTTAGATGAAACAAGTAAAAATATCTACTAGTAAAATATGTAAAACTTGCTCTAAGTGTTGAAAGTTTAGTGGAATTTATGTAGAGAGAAGAAAAGAATATCTAATCATGAGAAGGAAATGCTAACTTTTGAAACATAACTTACTGAAAGCAATCATAATTGCTCCAGCTGTTGAGCAGATTTCCAGTTTATAATATAATTCATGTTAGCATTAAGGAAGATCAGTATACAATTTAAGGAGTATATAATAGTTAATTTGTTACTCTTACCATATTTTCTAAGAATATTGGACAAAACAATTCCAAAAGAGTATTCAGTTAAATAGTAACCTCTCAAATTATTATTATATATATATAATTATACACACACACACACGTGTGTGTGTGTGTGTGTGTGTGTGTGTGTGTGTGTGTGTATGTGTGTATGTGTGTTTAAATAGTCCTCAAAACTAAATAACTGTACTTGGTGTTTCAGTGAACCCAGCATAAGTTTTTTGAATGTCTTGTAAATAAACCTTTTATTTAATTCAGTCTTCCCAAACTTGCTGGATTAAGGAGTCTCATTTTCACAGCACCACTGTAACCTTCATGGACCTGGTGCACTGTGGCACATATGTTTGGAAGCATTGTTCTAGAGTATTTTCTATTTTAACAGGTCTGCAGAAGATGCGTACGGAGAGTGTTTTTTCACTACCAGAATTTAGGAATATTTTAATTCTGTCTTTCTAATTGCTTCATTACTCTGTCACATTTAGTTAAATGATGGCATTTATTCATTTGTTCACTGAAATTACTGTCTTCTTATCTATGGAAATGCATTTTTCATAAACCACAGTTGCTTATGTGATTTCTAATGAATCATGTAAATTGATAAATGATAGGCACAACACTTTGTTCCTCATTAAATATTCTGCAGTTAAAAGGCCTGGAAATATTTGCAATTTGTGTTTGATTATCTGCTGGCTTTTAACTGATTTTCCAAAAAAAAAAAAAATTATAGGGGACTAAATTTTTCATCGTTAGTTTTTATTGAAAAAATGTTTAATTTTTTTAACATTGTCAAATTCTTGCCTATAGTTTGTCTCCAGAAACAACTATGATTTCTGAAATATTCTTGAAAAGACAGAGAAGATGAAATAATTTGCCATACGACTGTGTTTTAAATATTTAATGATTTATTACAAAACAGTTGATTTTTCTTTCTATGCATTGCTTTTGTTAGGCACTGTATTGATAATAAATGAAACTATTTGTCTGGTATCAGTTTCAGGACTTCTTATTTTTGCCCTTTCAGAAGATTCCCAGAGGCCTGAAGCTGAAAGGGATGATCCACAGAAACAGACAACTGGATGGTTATAGAAAGAAATGAACACTAAGTGTTCTGGTCATACAAACTCGAGTGAAGGGCTGCCAAAGTCAAACCTAGCACAAAGAAGTGGGTTTACCTTTGGAGCACCCTTCTTTTCAGTACTGGCATAGATAGGGATCTGGGTAAATGAAACCAAGGTTCAGCAAAGAGCAAGAGAGTGGGGCAGATAGTGGAGGGACAGACTCCAAGGACATCAGATGAGGTGGGAGAGGCAGCAGCCTGAATACACAGGATCACATACAAGGAACAGAAGTCTAGCTATGCTTCTTTTTGAACTACATTATGTCCAGATTACCATGATGCAAAACACACACACACACACACACACACACACACACCAAAAACCAAAAACCAAAACCCAAAAAAACAACAACACAACACAGCCTTGCTCAAAGGAAGTGGAATCTTGTTTTTCCCATGGATCTAATTAGTGGGATTTTAAGACCATTCTAAATGTATTTAAAAGTTATGGCTTTACACTTTGAATTTCAGTTTTACTTTGGGCTAGATTGACTCCTTAGAACTTCCTCTCCAAATTAAATTCCTCTGAATGATTAAGTTCATTGTGTTTGTCTAATATTTTATTTTTACAAAAAGTGTGGTATAGCATTATTTTAATTACATTAAGAATTAATAATATGTATTAATTGCTCTGAAAGGCCTACAACATTATATTTTTCCCTTGTACAGATAAAACCAGTAGACCTATCTCATTCTGTGCAGTGCCTGTGTGTGTGTGTGTGTGTGTGTGTGTGTGTGTGCTTTCTTTTACTTAGTTGTAATTTCTCCTGATGAGTTTGGTATTAAAATTGCTATGGCCTTTCTCTGTCAGTAACTGGCGATCTTTCTATGCCCTATTCTTCACAATGTAAAACATTAGACTTCCTGCTTACTGCTAACCAAGGGAATCTCTACTTGGCTCTTCTAAGCTCTCTTTGCACTCTATTTTCAGAGCCTGAGAAGCAGTTATGTAGGGGAAAGGTCTTTTGTTAAAAAGAAGGAAATTGAGCAGCCATTTCCCCTTTCCTTTTCTGACCTGCACCTGCAAGCCAGTGGTCTGTGCTTCGATCTTTACGTTTACATTGTTTTAAAATAACTCATAGACACAGGAAAGCATGGCGATTACCAGAGGGGGAGAAAAGGGAAGATAGAAGAGGATTAAGAGACCATAAATCCTAATGGAAGGAGACTTGACTTTGGTGAACACACAATACAATGTATAGATGAAGTATTCTAGAAATATACACCTGAAACCTATAACCTATATTATTTTATTAACCAATGTTACCTCAAAATATAATAAAAATTAAAAAATATTTTAAAATAATCTATTGCTTGAGAGAACTTACCTTTAAAAATCTATTAAAAATGGAAAAAATAATGCTATAAAATTGCCTGCTCCAAAATACGTTGTTTCTTAAAAATGAATTGTAATGTATAAACAATTATCTTCATCTGCATTGCTGATAACTGTTTTCTGTAGTACCAGTTATTCTGCCATCATTTCTAATGCAATTAAATACTGTGGCAAAACTCTCAATGGTTATTTGATTTGTTAGGTAGTACTTTTGATAAATTTGGAATACTTAAAATTATTATTTAAAACATTACATTATTTATATTAAGCTTTAGTTAATGGTTAAATGTTAAAAAAAGTAAAATTAATAAAGTTGTTTTTGTAGAGCTCAGAAGCCTATTACAAACTTAGCAAAGAAATGATATTCAAATCCCGTCGACACTGTGGAAATAAACATTTAATTTTATATAGATTTTAACTAGAGACCTGATGCATGAAATTCGTGCAAGGGGCTCTGCCCTTGCAGCGCTGCGGCTTGTCTTGGTCCTCGCAGCCCCACTTTTCTCCAGAAGGTCATTTGGCTATCTGGTCTAATTAGCATATTATGCTTTTATTATATATATATTTAAACAAGCCTTACAGAATCTTTCATGATTTTCATACATAGTGAGAAATATATACATGCACATATCAACAATGGCTTAGTTTTCCAAACTTTATTTTTATAAATTAAATAGCTAAATTAACATAATTATTTGGATATTATATTCTAGAGCTGAAAACTTTAATTTTAAATACTGTCGCAGATTACTATTAAAATAATTATGTTTTTCACAAGTATGATTTTATATATGACTTAATTTTCAGTATGATATTATATTGTCTTACCGGAGAGAGACTTTTTAAAATTAAATTGTCTTGTGTGTATTCTCTCATAGTCAACATTTCACATTTTCCTTAAATGGTCTACTAAGTGTTTAAAAAAGGTCAGTTTCATAGATATTTTATTTTGCATAACAATATGACAAGGGCTAGGAATTGAGAAGCTTTCTTGTGCATCACTGGGATCAATGTAAACTTCTTGAGGAATCCTTTTAAACCACTCCTAGAAAAAATAGAGCATCTGAGATCTCCACGTGCTACAGAATTAGCAGATCTTCAATTCTGCCTTCAGTCCTGCAAACCTAGAAATTTGTGGGTTTCTCAAACCCCTCTTTTATTTTTAAGCATTTTTAAGAGTCATGTCTCTATTGTGGATCCAAAGTTGTGGCTAGTCCTGCACCATTCCAGCATCATTGCTTGCACTGCAGCTCCAGGGAAGGAGAGTGTTTACAAATCAGGTACACTTACATTTAAAATGAGATTCTTGCACATTGCTAAGAGAGCCACTGTTTTGACTATGGCATCTCCATGGGAATCTCTTATATTCTATTGGATATAAAAAAGTCACTAAACTCAGCCCAGATTCAAGAAGTGACTCTGCCTCCAAACGAGGAGAGAGGCAAAATCACACTGAAAAGAATTGTTAGGATTGAAGTGCTCTTACAGGTATCTTTGGAAATGAAATCTGCCACAATATGTTACCCTGGGAATCTTTGTTTTTTTAAAAAATATTTTCTATTGATTTCAGAGAAGAAGAAGAAGAGGGAGAGAGAGATAGAAACATCAATGAAAGAGTCATCCATCAGCTGCCTCTTGCACACCCCTTACTGGGGATAAAGCTCACAATATGGGCATGTTCCTTGACTGGGAATCCTGGTTCATAGGTCAACGCTCAACCACTGAGCAACACTAGCCAGTCTAACCTAAAAGTACTGATTTTCATTCCATTGGTGATTAAGAGTTATTGAATAAATTAGGGAGATATAATAATATAACCAGACATATCATTTACCAAGTTTACTGATAAATTTTTGAGAGAAATAAGATAATCAAGGAAATTCATTTTCCTTTTTCTTCAAAGACTTCAGGAGTATTTTGAGCATATGTAGAGACAGAATGGAAAGAAATTTAAATGAAAAAAGTATCAAATATTCGTAAAGGTAGAAGAAAACACAGGAGACTTCTTTAATGAGACAGACTCCTTCCAGTAATTTACCTAAATTATTTTGGTGGAATGGTGGGTCCAATTGCAGGCATCAAACACATGTCAGCTCTTTGCTCATTTGAATATAACTCTCATCATATACTTACTTTTATTAAGTAAAAAACTTCAAGGAGACTCTGATTTGCCTATAAAACCCTAATCAAAGTATCTCCTACAAAGTGCAGAGATTTTTTAATTACTATAAGGAACTGTCATTTTGAAATCCTAAATATCCACTGCAAAAATCCCAAATTTTGAAGATTACTCAAAAAGAAGCTATATTGTTTGGGTTGTCAGATATGTCAGAATACAAATTAGTTGCATTTATTGATGAGAACTGATACATTTCAGTGACTAATATTTATAGCATTTTTATTTGGAAATATTTTTATTACCGCTGAATGTTAAAAAATGGAAAATTTCATATCAAGGCATTTTACATTTTCTCTCATTTACATCAAGTTTGCTTCCTTTATGTTGTGTCACTCAAAAAGGGTAAAGACCTCATATAATTAAATACATCTGGAGGATTGACTTTATAAAGTTTTGTAAGGACACAAAAACAAAGTGAAAAATAACCCCAAATAAATCATATTAAGTAGTTATTCATATTAGACAATTATTTCCAAAAACATTCTGTATTGTATTTAATAGTGTTGGAGAGTTGAATTCCTAACTTCGAAAGAGTGAATATCCAGTATGTCTGACAGTAACAAGTGTTAAGGAGAAAATTAGAGAGGAATGATGAAAAATGGGCATGCAATAGCAGTTGCATTTTTATATAAGACTAGAGGCCTGATGCACGGATTCGTGCACTGGTGGGGTCCCTTAGCCTGGCCTGCATCCTCTCTCAATCTGGGACCTCTTGGGGGATGTTGGACTGCCTGGCCTGTGGGGATTGGGCTGGAACAGGCAGTGAGACATTCCCTGAAGGCTGTAGTAGTGGGTGAAGCGGCAGGCAGCCAGGGAGAAGGATGAGCCCAGGCCAGGCGCTACACCGCTTCCACTCACCCCTGCATTGCTGTGCCTGCTGCCTTTGCCACTTGGTAGTGCTGCTGTGGAGGTAGGAGAGGCTCAGACTGCTACAGCTGCGTTCACCAACCCTGAGCCTGAAATCTGGCACCCCTTGGTCAGCTGAGTGGCGCTCCCACTGTGGGAGCGTAATGACTACCAGGGGGCAGCTCCTGCATTGAGCATTTACCCCCCTGGTAATTAGTGCACGTCATAGCGACTGGTCGACTGGTCTTTCATTTGTCCTGTCACTTAGGCCAGCGGTCAGCAAATTCATTAGTCAACAGAGCGGCAAACCGCATCTCGCCAGCTGCATGTGGCTCCCAAGCCACAGTTTGCTGAGCACTGATTTAGGCTTTTGTGTATATAGATCTTCAGGAAGGTATTTCTGGAGAGGTAACCTTTAAGTAGATATCTTGGGGGCAATTTGTGGGAAGAATATTTCATTCAAAGAAAATGTCACATGCACAATCCTCTTGCCAGAAGAAAACTTGGCCTTTTGAAGACCAGTGAAGAAGAGGGTGTGTCTGTAGCAGAGTGGCCACATGTATCTGCTGGAAATTAGAGTATGAAGGCCTTTGTAAGGGATGTGGCTTTTATTCTATGTGCTATAGGAAATGCTATGAGTGTTTTCAAAGAGGACTGAGAAGATCCTATTTAACAGGGATACTCTGGCTTCAGTGGTGGAATTATCCCAGTAGTGTTATTTGATGGTAGTTAGAATTCTATCAAATAACCAGGAGAATGCCAATGGTGGCTTTAATGAGGACAGTAGCAGTCACAACAGAACCATATTGATTTACTAAAGAATTGAAGTGAGGTGTGCGAGAAAGGGATCTCAGGCATGATCAGTTCATAGGCTGGGATGCAAAGATGGAATTGCCATCTACTGATATGGAGAGGTTTGTGAGGTGAGCAGGTATTTGAGGAAAACCCAGTGTTTAGTTCACGACATGTCCAGGTTGAAATTCTATTAGACAGGGAAGTTGAAATGTTGAGTAGGCCATAGAATCTGTGAGTCTGGATTTCAGTGTAGGTCTACACTGAAAATATAGATTTGGGAGTACACAGTATGTAATTGGCACTTAAAATGTGGAACAGGTTGATTTCTCTTGGGGAGGCAGTATTCCTAGAATGAATACAAAGTGATATTGAATATAAACTGTAAAAAAAAAAAAAAAAAAAAGAAGAGAGATCCAGGAACTAAAGAGTGTAAACATGTGGAGATTGTGGAAATGATGAGGAAAAACAGGCAACTAAGAAGGAGAAACCAAAGAGGGAACAGGAGAACTAGAAGTGTTTTGCATCAGGAGTTATGTAAAGAAGGGATTAGTCAACTTTGACAAAGGCTGCTGATAGGTCTTAAACAAGAGGAGAGATGAATTTAACAGTGGTTTTAGCAATATAAAAATCATTCTTTTTTTTTTTTTAACTGCTCAGTTAAAATGGTGATGATAAAAGAAACTTTTTGGACTATGTTTAAGAGAAAATGCGGGAAGTAGAATTGGAGAGTAAAAGTACAAGCAACTCTTTGGAGTGTTTTGCTATTAAAAAGAGAAGAAATACAGGCCAATAGCTAGATGAAGGAGGTAATTAGGGATTTTTGTTTGTTTGTTTTTATGACTGAGGACATTATACTTGCAGGGAATAATCAAATGCAATAATCCAGAAGGTAAGAGAAAATTAACCATGCAGTTTGAAAAGAAAACAATTATTTTTGAAGTGATACCACTGAGTATCTTAGAGAGCATGGAATGAAGTGCACATGGGGAAGAATTGGTCTAGGATAGGCCTTTTATTTATTTATCCTTAGTAATGGGAGGGAAAGCAAATTACATGGGCACAGGGTTGAGTAAGTTGGAAATATGAGACTGGAAGTCTGGGTTGTGTATCTGAGGAAGTCCTTCTCAAAGTGCTTTGGCTTTTAGTGATAGATAAGTCTGAGAATGAGAGTGGAGAAGAAGATATTGAAGGGTTGAGGGCAAAGGAGAAGATATGAACAGGATTTCTAGGTGAATTGGAGAGGGATGGATAAGCAGGACGGCTGGAGTGCAACTAGAGGCATACTGGAGGTTAAATCCTGCGAGTCTAAAATCAGCAGAGTGATCAGTGAATACTTGTTCATAAAAATAAATAAATTGTATATCATTTCAATTCTTTAATACCATCTAACCTTATAGTTGCTAGGTCATTACAAGGCAGTGGAAAGCAAGTGCATTTTCTAAAAATGAGCATTACATAGGAAGATCCAGCCAAGTCCATGGATTTGATAAGTAGCAAAGGCAACATCAGAGTTCTTACTAATTCATTCTTGGGTAAGGTAAACTCTGATATGTGAACTATCATATAGACTTGAATAATGAATTTCAGAGAAAATCTTTAGAACATTTTCCTAATTTTATAAGTGAAAAAACTGAGGTCCAGAGAGGTTAAAGGCGTTCTTTATCTCCTGTGAACCTTACTGCTTACAAATAATTTAGAAGGTTGTAGTAGGCATGTAGTCCTAGGAATGTTCCATTTTATTCTATTTTTATTCCTTCTGATAGAGCATTCCCATATGGCTTTTCAATTTATGTTTGCACAGTTATCTAAATGCTTTTTGACAGTTTTATTATTAAGGGGAGACAAATGAGTAGGAATTCTATTTTAAAAAGCTCATTAATTTTAAAGAAATGTGTTTTCAATTAATGTTTGGAGAGCTATAGTTTTCTTTTTACACTACTTCTTCTGGATGAATAGAATTCTATCAAAGAAATAAGTCATTTAAAAATGATTAGATAGGCGTTATATAAAAAAATCATGTTTAATGTTCCTGAGAAATAGGTTGAATGTAATACTCGGCTAGTGAAGCATTATCCTTAACAATATAAGATTACATTGTAGCCCTTCTTTACAAAGATAGCTATAAAAATATTTTCTTTTTAAAGCATTTTCAAAGTGTCTTTCACTTGGGTGAGCATTTATTAAATGCAAGTACTCTAATCAATGTACAGTATATATTTCTTAGGCATACCGACTGGGGAAAGGATGTTCTTGACCTACTTGCTTACAAGAAAATATAAATAGTTACCTTCTACCAGAAGCATAATAGCAAGTTTAATGATGGGTGAGTAAACTATCACTCTATAAGATATCAATATGAGCTGAATGCCCTGAAGTTCAGAAAAAAAAAAACACAGTTGATCTCATTTTAAAAATATACAGCAATAGTTGTGCATACCCACTTTTCAGAATCAATATTTTGCCTACATGAGTGGTAAATACACATTTTAGAAGTGTATTTATATAGTAAAAGTACATCAGACTTTCCTAACTACTAAGTTTAGAGAGGTGACCTAGGTTAGTGAAGATGCTTAGGGAGACCTACAATTCTCTACTCATTCTGTGCTTTATTTAACAGAGAGAATAGACACAGGTCACTGGCTGTCAAGTGGGGATCAAAGT